>JAFFST010052335.1:23252-45288 GCA_022414735.1 Noturus placidus
GTATATATATATATATATATTTATAATCTCTATTTGCTCTTCCATGTCCAGTGTCTTGCTTGTTTTACGAAAACAGGGAGGTCTGTTCATCTGGAAGACTGTGCACAGACTCTCAAAGAATGTTTAACAGCATTTTAATCCGAAGTGCTATTTTTAGAGCCTAACACTGTTCTTATAGAACTACTAGCTTAGTTTTTGTTTAATATTTGGCCTAACATACACACCTGGTTTAGAGCTTCTTCTTTTTTCTTTAAAGGAAAGGTTTTAGTTAGAACTAGTGGAACAATAAAATATTCCTCTTCTATTTATGAAGATAAGTTTATTGTGCTTTGAAGCATGAACCTATTTGATTTTTGCAATCACAGAGACAGAGAGGGAGACAGAGAGAGAGAGAGAGAGAGAGAGCGCACAGGGAGTGAGCTCATCAGAGTGAAGTATGGAATTCTTCCTCTCTGTTTTTACCCTCCGTTTCCTGTGCAACTCTTGAGCAGTGGGATGTCCAGGATGTCTGCTTTTGCTCAGTATCCATGCTTAGGCACAGATCTTTTTCTCTTACAAAAAAATGTCATGTTGTTTCTGCTAGAAAATAATTACATTCCTATTTCTTCAGAGGCAAAAAAAAAAAAAAAAAAAAAAAAGATTTTGTACATGGCATAAAATTCCAAGATATAATATTAATGTGCAATTACCCATACAGTATCTTATATTAACTGTTTTATAATTTTATTTTAACACAGACATGTTAATACTATTGGATATGCTGGCTGACTAGTTTTCTGAATGGAGTGAATTTTCTGATGGAGTGTGTGTGCTGGATGATCTGATGAATCACAGACTGTCCAAAGTGTGTATACACTATCATGATTAAATGTATTACTGAAATGTACAAGAACACACTATTCATTTACAATCCATCCATTCCTTTTCTGTACCACTTATCCAGAGTCACGGGGGAGCCTGGAACCTATCCCAGGGAACTTGGGGCACAAGGCAGGGTGCTAACCAATCGCAAGGCACAATCACACACACACACACACACACACACACACACACACACACGTTCTATGAACAATTTAGAGATGCCAATCAGTCTCCAATGCATGTCTTTGGACAGGAGGTGGAAATCGGGGTACCCGGCGGAAACCCCTGAAGCACGAGGAGAACATACAAACTCTGCACACACAGGGAGGAGGCAGTAATCCAACGACTAACCCTGGAGGTGTGAGGCAAACTGCTAACCACTAAGCCACTGTGCCCCCTTTATTAATTATATATTAATTACATTCCAGTCAGCCGTTAAGTACTGAATAGAGCTGAGTTGACAAAAGCGTCCATGATATTTCATCAATCTCAGAGAAAGTCATCTGTATACATGACTATTCCTCTACAAAAATGCCTTAAGTAATGTCACCTATACACACATTTAGTGTGGGAAGCTGAAACAGCTTTAAAAAACAGTATGTTTTTTTCTGATAACAATTTTTTATTGATTCTCATACACTTTTCAGAGTACAACAAGATATATCAATACAGAATCAACATAGAATCAACATTTTTTTTTTTACCCCGATAACAGATTACATATGATCAATTTACTTATGATTCATGTACATGTGATTTAATTACATATGATTCATTTTCATAAATCCATACAGCATCTTTTAACCCCAGTAACATACCTCCCACAAGATTTTTATATATGATTCATTTATATATGATTCATTTATATATGACTCACCTATATATGATTCATCTATGTCATTTTACATGTGGTTCATTTACACTTGAACCACTACAAAAATGCCTTAAGTAATGTCACCTATACACACATTTAGTGTGGGAAGCTGAAACAGCTTTAAAAAACAGCATGTTTTGTTGTTGTTGTTGTTGTTTAACAGAAATGTTAGACAAGTTACTTACAAATGCACATCTATAAATAAACTTGTGTCTTCTTCTGCAGAGCCATGCACACTATGTGGACGACAATGTTGCAAGGCTGGATTAGAACCAACAGTAAATCATCACACCTCCACTGTACGAGCTATAACCCTGACTCAGATGTACACTACATTTACACAACTAACAGCTCCATGAAATCTCTATTAGCTACCTTACAGCGTTTCTAGTCATTTAAAAGCGTTTTATAAGACAACGTGAGCGCACTGAAGTACAGACTATTAAGAGGGAAAACAGCTGTCCTGGGCTGCGTACTTCCCTACTAAATAGTGCGCTGAAATTAGTACGCCACATATTATAACTATGGTACCCTCTGGTCCCGTCCTCTTTTCATGCATACTACGTAGTAGGCTAGTATTGGGTTTGGGACGTTACCCTCGCAGTTTCCATTCTGTTCTATGGTAAAGCGCTCCCTAATAAAAGTGGCGTCACTTCCTTGCCCATCCCAACGAGGAGGGGGGTGAAAAAGGAATATCCGAGTAGAGCACCGCCAAGATATTAGCTACAAGGAGAAAACAACAAAAATAGGATTTAAAACGTTTATAAAAGACGTCTGGACGTACGGGAATAAGCAAGTCGAAGTGTGACTAGGATTAAGAAGTGCTCTACATATTTTTCTAAGTAAGTGTGTGTTTTTTTTTTTTGATCCCCTCCTCGTGTTTACAGTATAATTCGTAACTCCAGAAAACTCCTGAGGGGCGCAGTCACTTTTCCTGTCGCCCTCCTTTCTTTCTTTTGTATCAACTTTCCAGCTGTTTCTTGATTTTTTTTGGAGTGTATTATTTTATTTTATTAAGGTTAGTTGAAGAGAGTGCAGTGTGTTGTGGGGGAACGTGTGCTCACATTCCTGACGCACACTCTCACACAAACTTTAATCCACTGCAGATTCACTTGTTACTTGGTTCAAAACTTTTTTTTTTTTTTTTTTTTTCCCCCCCCCACATTTTCTTTTCTTTTCTTCCTGTATGCAGCGTATAAAATTAAAACTCCAACCTAGAGTTAATAAGTGTGTTCCAGTCTTTAAACGGTGTTGAAAGCTACTTCAGGATCCAGCTGTTGGTGTCGTCATCATCCAGGTAACAAAAATGGCGCTTTCAGCCCTTAAAAACGCCCAACACTCACCGAGAAAGTAGTTCAAGGTAATACAGGACGATACAGTAGTTGCTGGTGTATCAGTATATCGTCCCAGAAATGTTTTCGACTACGAATGTACATTGCTGGCCTTATTAGTACCTCAGAGAGTCTAAAGTTCAGTGTGTTTCCACTGGTCCATGTAAAAACACATTATTGGGACTTTGACTGGACTGTATTATTCATATTCTTCATATGAAAAACAAGACCGGCTCCAGTGAGTCAGTCATACAGGCTCTACAATTATATCCTGGTTTTTAGGGTGTTTTCATTTTCATTTGCATTCTGCTTTTCCTAGCAAGTAAGATACTTGTTCCATTCTGCTCATCTCAACTGAGTAGGCCAGGTACCCGTCTTTCATTAGGAACTATTGTTCGACATATTGATTTGAGTTTACTGGTGCTTATTAAGATCCATGTTATCTGGTCTTTCATAAGTTATATTTCATTCAGTTTCATTTAGCATGAAAATACAAGTCTGATAGAAAAAAGGAAAAAAAAATAGTCTTATTAACGATATTATTATGCTAAATGAATTATTTGGGTTGGTATAATAAAATAGAAAATGCATCACTACTTTGCCTGCGTTTAACTGAAAAGATTCCTAATGGTCCCGATTACTACATTTCATTAGAACAGCTCGATCAACACTGGAGAGTTTCATAATATCCGTTTCATTTGTTTGTGTGTGTGTGTGTGTGGCTTGCTCAAGCCCCAGGGGCAGAATCCAAAACTGTGTTTTTACATTTCACGGGTCTCACAAGTCTGAGCATGGCTTTGGCATTACCTCTCAGTTAGCTCTTTCTCACCCTTACCGTCTTTTGTTAAACTTTTCTGCATTGCATCATATCGGTGAGATTTTAACTGTCTTTGTATTGACAATCTAAAACTGGGAGAGTCAAACTGTTGTCAAAAACAACAATAACAACAGAAATGCTAACAAGATGAACTTAGCGTTTAAAAAGGCAACAAGAGAGCAGTGACATGAAGAAAGAAGTGGTAGAGTTCACACGTTTAAAAAAAAAAAAACACACACACACAATTGACTTAATTATTCAGCTAATTGCCAAAGCACTCATGAGATTTGACTGATAAATTATTATAAAGAAATGGATAATATGCAAATGGAAAGGGTCTTCAGGGCTGTGAATTGAGTCGTGGCATAAAAAATTAAAACTAATCAACTAACAATTACTTGCCTTTTTATTTAAGTATTCCTAATCCTCATTAAAAGGCATCATGGATGACAACTTGAAAGTGACCGTAACCTTTGCTGAGGTGATACTGGGCAATAGATTAAGTTCTGTAATGTAACTGGATTTGATAATCACTCTTGAATTTTATTTCACAGTTCCAATGCCGCTACACAAGTCGGGCCGGGCTCACCGCCTGGATCCCACCATGATCTCTGCCCCGCTCGGTGACTTTCGCCACACCATGCATATCGGCCGTGGTGGAGACGCCTTCGGAGACACCTCCTTCTTGTCCAGTCATGGCCCCTCCAACCCAGAGCCTTTTAAGTCCATCACCTCGCCTGTGGAGGACATCAGTGACTCCACAGAAGAAAGTCTAAATCATGAAGCTGACAGCAAAACCCCTGATGAACCATTTACAGAACTCCAGCACTCAGAATCAGTCTCATCCTTCGATCTGGACCTAGACCTGGGGCCATCCATTTTGGGAGATGTGCTGGGAGTGATGGATGGACTGGGTTTGGGCAGCAAGTGGACAATGGGCAACGAAGGTGAAGAAGAAGTGTTTATCTCTGGTAAGAGCAGTGTAGATGGTGGGATATCAACCAATGGTGCAACCACTGACCTGAATGAGAAAAGGATACACAGTCTGAGCAGTGGGGAGGAGCATATAAACGATGTCAATGGTATCAAATCTAAGGGGCTACGGCCGAAGGTGCGATTTAGCGACAAAAAGGAGGAGATCGTTGGTCGGCAGTATGTAGGTGGGGAATTAGAGCTGGAATGTGAAAAGGAAACGAATACAAGTCCAGTTGGAGGAATGGAAGTGAGAGCTGAAGGAATGGCTAATAAAGGAGCCGTGAAACCAGAGCTGATGAATCACCGGCCAGACATCAGTCCCAGTCCATCTTCTTCAGTGAGCTCAGAATATGAAGGCATCTCCCCATTGGACAGGAGGAGAGAGGAGGACCATCTGTCAGAGTCGGATTCAGACGAAGAGGGCGTTGCCGGAGAGCAGGGCTATACGTTTGAGGATGAGTCAGATGATGAGATTGGCCTTTAGAAGTCTAATGATGGGTATGTAAAGATCAAGCAGAGAAAAGTATGAGCAAAATGCTTTTCTGAATAACATAAAAGGGAGAAACTACCAAAGTAAAAACAACTCTACGAAACAGGAGGAACTGGACTTGTTAGTAGAAAAAGGTCACACATAAATAGAGGCTGAAAATTCTATTTAAAAAATACTTTTCAAAACTTTAAGAAAACAGTAGTTTGTCATGAAAAACAATGTTTTCAGGGATAGAACTGTAGTATTATAAAGAAATTACATTTCTATTAATACTATTAGTCCCACTAAAGCCTTAGACAATGGAATGCATTTAATATTTAATATTATAAAACAATTATTATAAATTTAATATTGTTGCTATCATATCATTGTTAAACTGGGATCTCCTATGTTTTGAAACATATTACCTGGGAATGTTAAATGGTAGACATGCAGTGTGTTTTAGCTGTTTAATAAATCATCTCAATACACGAGTAAAAGGTTGAGCCATATACCAGTATTCCACAAAAGTTTGTTAAAATTTGTATGTCCTTTAGTGTATTAGTCTCTTTTTAAAGAAACTCCATATTATTATTATTATTTTTAAATACTATAGGACAAAAGTAAAGTGAGAACCTTTCATTTACTTAAACAAATTTATTCTAATTCATGTTTTGTTAGTTCTGTTATGAAAATACATGAGTTAATTGTGGTATCTATGTATAACTTTATCAGCACGTTCCTAAGGTTAAAAACATGTTGATTTAATATTCATAATGGCATTAAAAAGCCAGAGCTGGTCTAAAATGAACTGTGTATGTGATTGTGGAGATTTTACTGGAGAATTTTGGGTGTTCCTGTGGGAGTGACAAACACAATGGGTGGAAAAAACATTGGGTGAACATCGTGCGGATAGATTGCAGGTGCTCAGTTTACTACGACTGACACCGTTTGATATAGTGCTTACTGCTATTGCTCTTCTACACTTTAGGGAGTTTAGTGTATCTGACACACAACGTGGTATCTGCTGTTTAAGTTTAAGGTACATGAAGAGAAAATATAGTATCATGATCGGGAACCTACTGAAAGAACATTGAAAATACAACAGTTGGAAAAGCTACTATAAAAATGCTGTTAACTAACTTAATTTTAACTTTAAAAAAGTTATCTGTACATTTTCACTGCACATCTCGGTGCATTTGATATTTGCATATTCACTCAAACCCTTCTCTGCTTAGGTAAATGGAAAGGTTCTGATGATCATTTTAAGTGTTTAAGGTGATGGCTATATGGTCTGCATTAAACAGAATCAAGGAAACTCTGCAATATTCGCCAATATACATCATGTAACGTCATCACAACATTCATTTAGCCAAAGCTAAAGGTCTTATTTACCAACAAACATCACGGTGAAAGACCAAAAACCCAAACAGTTTTCCTCAAAAAAGCTCTTCAAACCGCATCACAAGTTTGGGGGGGGGAAACTCAGCGAAATCCTGTACAGACTTATTAAATGTTGCCATGTATTGTTTTACCAATGATCAGCACATGCCTAGTTGTGTACAGCAGAAGAAGAAACGGTGTGCCTAAACCACTTTAAATAACTGTGTCTTACTTCAGTCATATCTATCTGTTTTAATAGCCAGTCATTGGAGTTTACATGTCTCATAGAGACCACTTTCCTATTAAAAAGCTTGTGTTATCCCATTGAAATAAAACTTTAGAGCCAAATCAGGATAGCTGGAGAACTGCCTACTGGTTTAAACTGGATTTATTGGGAGGTAATTATGGACAAGTTGCATTAAAGCTTAGTTTCACAATAATTGTTTTAAATAGAAAACTGCATGACTTTGTAAATTGTTGATTTTTTTTTGGGGGGGGGGGGGGTGTTTTTTTTCTTTCAGAAACAATGTCTTAAACAGCTCCTTTTTATAAAATAACCATCTGTTCAATTGTAAATAATTTGATATAATGATGATTAAACACGTGAGAAATTGTTTTTGGGGTGTTTATTATTTTGAATCCATACCCATATGAATCACTTTACAGATATTTATCTTATCTCAGCTTGGAAAGGAATAAACATGTCTTCAGAAATCCTAATCCAGAATTTTAAAAGCCACTTCAATCATTTAAGTCACTTCAGTCAGTAAAAACCACTTTCTCATTATATTATTTAGCCTTTGCATAGCCTTTAGATGCCACACTGAGATCCTTTAGCAGACCAGTAGGCCTTTCTGTTGAAACTTTACAGGCAGATGGTGTAATCACAGCTTACTTTGAAAAGATACACATGGGTACTCTTGAATACAGTTGTACACATGGAATCTCTAAAATGTACTTAGAATTGTAGCTTAGTTACATTGCTAGGTACTGCCAAGATTCCTATCTATAAATATTTGGGCTGCTGCCATTTTAAAGAAAGGTACCACAACAAAAGCCATTGTCTGTTTTTTTTATTTTTTTTATTTTATTTTTTTATTTGTAAATTTTTTTACAAAAAAACAAGCCAAAACTGGATGCTGTCATAAAGGTCTAAACCATATCTCTCAAACCAGAATGTACAGTGTCTATAACTATATTTCACTTTTATTATCAACCATATATTAATTGATACATCACTCCACATTCTGCAAGTTAAACACCTGCCAGATTTGTCAGCTCAAGTTTTCAACTTCATTATTGAAATGCAAGCAAAAGCTGTTTATAACATCAACTGTGAATGGCCAAACAGAAACCAACCCCATTTTTTTAGCTAATGATAATCAGTTGTGTAAATTACTTCAGTAACCGCTATGCGATTATGATGTAATAGAGCAGAGAACATAACATGTACTGCAGGCTATGTCCACATTAACCTGTATAGATCTGAAAACTGCATTTTTATTTTAAAACGCTCTTCGTCTATACTGCCGTTTTCAAATATTTTCCAAAACTTGATCGTCCACACTGAAATGGCTGCAAACCATTTAAGCCTATACCGTACATGCGTAAAAATGTAAGAATCTTTGGCTTGTGTTATCTCAGTCAGGCGTTTATTTAAGCATGCAATCTGAAGGTTGTACAAAGTGACATTAATCTTTAACAAAACTATCAAACTGGATAGCAGGCACAACAACTGCAGTACCGTCTTGTTTATTTTGAGCTGAGTGGATCACATGACCAAAAATGTCATTGTTTTTGAATATCCATTTTTTCGGTCCACACTACAACGGGGAAACGGCATTTTCAAATTTCAATTGCTGTCTCAGTGTGGACAGAAGGCCAAAAATGTAGAGAAAAAGAAGCGTTTTCAAATTTATCCAGATTAATGTGGATGTACGCACAGTTGTAATTAAACTACAGGGTGACCCAATAGTCTCCATCCAACACCATGTCAGTTGTGCTTTCGTCAGTGGATGTTCATGGACTTCTCGGTTGGTCCGCATCACTTCCAGTCTTTTTTAATTTGTTAATAAGTTTTGCCGCAATGTTGTGTGTGTGATGTGCTCGCAATGTTTCCAGTTAAAGTCCATCGCAACCTTGCGACAGCTTCCTGATCCAGCCATGAGAATGATTCTTAAAGGCAATATATATAATAAATATATACATTATAAATATATATCATATAAACTAAATATAATTTTTTTTAGAAGATATTAAGTGTTAATTTCCACTTTTGTATGGAGACTTGTGGGTCATCCTGTATTTGTCAGACCAGTTCTGCCTGTAAGTTCTTGAAGAACCTTCATTTATGTGTACACCATGGAATACTGCACTTCCTATATGTGATGCTATTGAGATCTGCAATAATAAATGTATTTCTTTACTTCCTATTACTGCCTTTTCTTTTGATTTTTCTTTATTTCCCAGTTATGCTAATAATCCAAGTGTGAAGCAACCAAATCGCACTCAGTAACATCAAACACAGTGGTAGAGTAATAAAACAAGCAAAAGTGAATATCTTTCTCTATGCTTTTGAAGCCTACGTCTCACACAGACAAACCGCAGCTGTTTAAAATAAATGACAGTGAGGGTGTCTAATACTTTTACCAGACAATGAAAAAATCTTAATGTATTTAATGTCATAACCTGTCACATCCTTTACTTTAGGTTTTATAGCCAAGTTGTACAGTTTCCCTAATTTTTCAATAGATGCCTGCACCATCTAGTTATCATAACATTATGCACTTAAATTTATTTAAAAATGCACTTATCTGTAGCTTCTGCTACAGATAGTTGACAAATTAAAGGAAAAATCAACATAAAGTATCTGAGTAAGATATTGGGTCACTATGAGCTGCCAGAACAGCTTCAATGCACCTTGGCATAAATACTAGTCTCTGAAACTACTGGAGGAATGAACACAATTCTTCCAAAAGATATTCCCTCAGCTGCTGTTTTGCTGAGGGAGATGGAGAGAGCTGTCTAACATGTCTGTCTAAAATCTCCCATGTTCAACTGGATTGAGATCAGGTTACCATTTGATTCTCATCAAACCATTCAGTGAGCTCTCATGCCCATTGAATGGGGGACATTATCATCCGGGAAGAGACCACACCCATCAGAATAAAAATGTTTAATCTAAGATAAAGATCAGAATTTTGTATTAATTTTCCTCTTCATAAAACACGCCTCCCAAAGTACCCTATAAGGTTAGCAGTACGTAGACACCAGATCATCATACCTGTATACAGGTGCAGGTCATAAAATTAGAATATCATCAAAAAGTTGATTTATTTCAGTAATTCCATTCAAAAAGTGAAACTAGTATAATATATACATTCATTACACACAGACTGGTATATTTCAAGTTTTAATTCCTTTTAATTTGATGATTTGAACTGACAACTAATGAAAACCCCAAAATCAGTATCTCAGAAAATTAGAATATTACTTAAGACCAATACAAAAAAAGGATTTTTAGAAATGTTGGCCAACTGAAAAGTATGAACATGAAAAGTATGAGCATGTGCAGCACTCAATACTTAGTTGGGGTTCCTTTTGCCTGAATTACTGCAGCAATGCGTCGTGGCATGGAGTCGATCAGTCTGTGGCACTGCTCAGGTGATATGAGAGCCCAGGTTGCTCTGATAGTGGCCTTCAGCTCTTCTGCATTGTTGGGTCTGGTGTATCACATCTTCCTCTTCACAATAGCCCATAGATTTTCTATAGGGTTAAGGTCAGGCGAGTTTACTGCCCAATTAAGAACAGGGCTACCATGGTCTTTAAACCAGGTACTGGTAGCTTTGGCACTGTGTGTAGGTGCCATGTCCTGTTGGAAAATGAAATCTGTATCACCATAAAGTTGGTCAGCAGCAGGAAGCATGATGTGCTCTAAAACTTCTTGGTGGATGGCTGCGTTGACCTTGGACCTCAGAAAACACAGTGGACCAACACCAACAGATGACAGGGCACCCCAAACCATCACTGACTGTGGACTGGTTTACACTGGACTTCAAGCAACATGGATTCTGTGCCTCCCCTCTCTTCCTCCAGACTCTGGGACCTTAATTTCCAAAGGAAATGCAAATTTTACTTTCATCAGACAACATAACTTTGGCCCACTCAGCAGCAGTCAGAAGCGTGATGCTTCTGACGCTGTGTCTTGTTCAAGAGTGGCTTGACACAAAGAATGTGACAACTGAAACCCATGTCTTGCATACGTCTGTACGTGGTGGGTTTTGAAGCACCTTTCTTTGTGAATCTCTGCCACATTTTTGAATGGGTTTTGTTTCACAATTCTCTCCAGGGTGCGGTTATCCCTATTGCTTGTAAACTTTTTTCTACCACATTCTTCCCTTTTCTTCCCTCTTTATTAATGTGCTTGGACACAGAGCTCCGTGAACAGACAGCCTCTTTAGCAATGACCTTTTGTGTCTTGCCCTCCTTGTGCAACGTGTCAATGGTGGTCTTTTGGACAGCTGTGAAGTCAGCAGTCCTCCCCATGATTGTGTAGCCTACAGAACTAGACTGAGAGACCATTTAAAGCCTTTGCAGGTGTTTTGAGTTAATTAGCTGATTAGAGTGACTCCAGGTGTTTTCAAAATTGAACCTTTTCACAGTATTCTAATTTTCTGAGATACTGATTTTGGGGTTTTCATTAGTTGTCAGTTATAATCATCAAAATTAAAAGGAATGAACACTTGAAATATATCAGTCTGTGTGTAATGAATGTATACATTATACTAGTTTCACTTTTTTGAATGGAATTACTGAAATAAATCAACTTTTTGATGATATTCTAATTTTATGACCTGCACCTGCATGCTTGTTGACCATTTAATTCCAAAGTTAGCCCCCCTTGTTGCTATAACAGCCTCCATTCTTTTGAGAAGGCTTTCCACTAGATTATGGAACATTGCTGTGGGAATTTCTGCTCATTCATCCACAAGAGCATTAATGAGGTCAGGCACTGATGTTGAGCATGGAATCATGCAAACATTCCAGTTAATCCAAAAGGTGTTCAATGGGGTTGAGGTCAGGGTTCTGTGCAGGGCACTCAAATTCTTCCACTCGAACCTTGGCAAACCATGTCTTCATGGAGCTCACTTTATGCACAGGGGAATTGTCTTACTGGGTCATGTTTGAGTCTCTTAGTTCCAGTGAAAGGAAATTGTAAAGACATGCAAAGACAGCTAGACAATTATGTGCTCTGAAATTTGCAGCAACAGTTTGGGGAACAACTACAAATGCGTTTGCGTTGGTCATGTGTCCACACATTTTTGGCCATACAGTATATAACAGAGCCACCAGTTTTTCTGGTGTTCAAACTACTTAAAACCAACTTCCTTCCTTCGGTTACTGAATTAAAACAAACACTTCTACCATGGCCCGAGGAGCTTCTTTAACTCCAAACCTTCGAAATCCTTACCACAAAATTCAATTCAAGCAGGTTTTGTAGCAGTCTTTATTTGTGTCCATGAAAATGAGGCCTTTTGAGAATATTAAGACAGAGAAGACATTTCATTTCAGTTGTTTTTAACAAGTTCAGATTCAAGGATAAAAATAATGTATTTAAAAGATCCATACACAAGTGACTGCCAACCCAGGAGGGTCAGCGGTAGCATGGCATCTTTAGAGAAACATGAAGCCGGCCACCTTTTCAAAATGCTGCTCATGTTACATTAGGGGGTGAACATACTTGGAGGAATGCACTAACTACCCTATTTCAGATATATGAGCTCACAGATTTGGTTACTGTCAGGCTGACAAGAGAAAGTAATGGGTGATTTTGCTCTCTTGGACTGATTCTAAGCACACATAGAAGACTCCAGAAAAATTTGTACAAAATTCGACTTCACTCATGGCATAAAAAAAGGGTAAAGACATTATTCAACATGTTGATGAGCAGTGTAGCATGAGTGATCTTCAAATCTAGGACACACAGCTGTGTTTGCACTGAACTGCATGTCACCTTCAGCACCAGCTGTGCTCATCATTTTCAGTGTAGATTTAAATGAAGTGTATCAAGACCTTTTTAATTGCCTATATTTTAAACACATTCGATATGATCTAGAAACAAGTGTAGTGATCAGTCCAAAAGAAACGTTGATCACTGCCATGATGATGGTATGTAACATTTCTACTATGGTCATAAGGCACAAAAGCAACCATGCCCTTCTTTCCTTTTACACTGAAATAGTCCTGAAAATGTTGAATCCTGACAGTGCTGTGGAGATGAGAGTTCCTTGGATCTGTGGGTGCCAGTGGAGCTCCTTGACCTCTGTCTGGCCCTGATGCAAGAACAGCAGCTGTGGTGGGAGCTTCTTTAAGCTGTCAGCGTGTTCACCCGTGTCACATGACTCCACCGACAGATCCCATTGGCTGACGACATCGTCTGCTCCAGAGGCGGCAAACACACTGGAGTCAATGGGGCTCCATTCCACTGATGCAATAGGGGCACTGTGCTGCTTGAAGCTGGCCACTGGACGCCCAGACTGAGAAAAGACAACGAAGAAAGTAGAGAAATGACCAATATGTCAAATGGAAAAAAGAAGAGAAAATGGAGAGGGTGGACCAACAGAAGAACAAACAAGATCGCATTCCTGAGAATGTTGAAAGCACAATAGTTTAATCCATGCGCATGATAACAATCTGCTCTCATATTTCTTCTGTTCACCTACAAAAATGCATGTGCGCTCAAATCTACCATGTTTATGTAGAAATACTGTACAATAATTAACCAAGGTCACCAGAAACCTCCTGGTTACCATGAAGAAAAATGTTTGTTCTCAGCTTGACATGGTGACTTGGTATAACATTGTTGCATAAAAAATGTATAAGACCAAAACACGCGAAGAGCAGATTTGCATTAGAGCTAGTAAAGCAGAACTAATATTTGCATCTTTATTTTTGTATGATGGGAAAATGGAATCTGCAAGCATAGAAGGGATCCTGTGCACGGATTGAACTGTTGTGCTCTTGACTTCCTACAGTGAAATAACACCCAGTTGCAGAGGCTATAGTGTTAGGTCAGTGCATGAAATGTGGCATTTGATTTCACACAATGTCCCAAGGAGTTATTGGCACCCTTGGTAAAGATGATCTGGAAAATCAGCTTGATTATACCTGGATCAGCAAGACAAGGCAAAATGATCCAAATTAAACAAAAAAAATACTCTCAAAAACTCATGCTGCCATTTTTGGCACAACTGCACCTTTTCCAAGATAACAGCACTGAAACTTTTGATGATGCTGAATGAGATACTTGAAGGCGTGTAAAGGGATCCAAGACTATTTCTCACTACTAATCCTCTCCACATCCTTCAGAGGCCTTCCTGGTAGACACTTCCCTTCAGTTCTCAGTAAGTTTTATTTCATGATGGCATGCATCCTAACCATGAGCTCATTTTAAACCTGTTGCCAAACGTTCCTTTTTTAAAGTCCAGTAATGTTCAGCAAACTGCAGACACTTGCATTTGTTGCATGACGACAGTGGGGGATTTCTTAAGACAAGTCTTATAAATAGTTAGGCAAAGATGTAGAGTCTAATTCTGCTTTTGGGCAGGACTTCTCAGGAAGCAACCAACGCCTGCAATTGTCCAATTGTGATCTATGGAGAACGTTTTTGCCTCGTGAGCGTTCTTACACCTGCTTCCTTTTGTAAGAGTGTCCACTCAGCTTTAGCCATTTGAAAATTATTAGCTATTGTCCAAATAGTGAAGACAATTGTTTTAAAATTGTGAAGCTTTATTTGTAGATATAGCCAAATTAAAGATAGCCAGAAACTTTATCATCATCATTTGTGCATCATCTCATGTTGATGGCTGGGCGGCTGTGGCTCAGTAGGTAGAGCGGGTTGTCCACTAATCCACTAATCGTAGGGTTGGTGGTTCGAATCCCGGCCCGGGTGATCCCATGCCGAAGTGTCCTTGGGCAAGACACTGAACCCTAAGTTGCCCCCGATGGCAAGCTAGCACCTTGCATGGAAGCTCTGCTACCATTGGTGTACGAGTGTGCACTTGTAAGTCGCTTTGGATAAAAGCGTCTGCTAAATGAATAAATGTAAATGTTGATTGATAACTACATTTGCTTGGTCTATGCATCACCTCATTTTTATAGCTCAGTGAAACTGGATGGATGACTAGCTCCAAAAAGACTCAAGTGTGCTAAAAGGTAAAACATTAAATAGAATGATTGGATTTTACTCATTTTAGGGTAATCAAGGTGATAAACAGACAAAACATTTCACATAACAGCCCTGAGAACAAGTTTAGTTTTTTTAAATCATGGACCAGAAACCACCTTGGTTACATTAGTTTCTTATTCTACAATATATCGGAAACGCTGGAGTTCCATCTAAGTGTCTACAGTAACTAAACAGAAATTGCTCACCTGGAACTGCCTCAAATCCCACACCTTCAGAAGGCCATCATCCCCTCCAGATAACAGGAATGGTTCAGTCCGATTCCAACTGATGACGTTGACGTCTGACGAATGAGCCTCATTGGCGGAAAGCATCGATTTTGGAGGAGCTCTGATATCCCAAATGCGAACGGACTGATCCACTGAGCAGGAGGCGAAAACCTGAGTCAGAATAAAACAACCGGTCATGATAAATAGTTTTAACTGTGTATAATTATAATACAGTTGAACCAATTATTGTATATTAAAGTATTAATAAGTCACAACTGACCATTTTTGTTGCCTTTATTGACTTACTGTTGCTTCAGTAGGTGACCACTGGAGGTCCTCCACAGACTTGGTATGAGAGCTAAAAGGCCGCTGGTCAATCTGCCAGGAAGTTCCACCCTCTCGTGGCTCCCACACGTGAATGTTCTTCTTGCAGTCTCCACTCACAAGCCGGCCTTGGAGGCAAAGTGTGATGACATTAATAGAGTGTAAAGAGAGATTATTTTTTCTTTCCTTCTGGGACACAAAACAACCAATAAAATTCCACTGTGCTAACTGACCTGGTACTTTTGGAGACCAGTCGATGGCAAAGCCTTCTGTCATGTGACCTGAGAAACTGAACAAAGGTGTGGCCTCCTTGTTCTGTTTAATAAACGCTGCCATGGCAGCAGAGCTGTGAACTGCTTCCAGGTGTGGCCGAAGATCAAAAATTTCCACCTGACCTTTCTCACACCACACAGCAGCCAATGACTGCTCACCATTCTGGGTCACCTGAGTCACGAAAACAAAATGTTTTAAGAATGGGTCATTATGTATGTATGTATGTATGTATGTATGTATGTATGTATATATATATATATATATATCTATATATATATATATAAAACCCTTTTCTGTTGAATGAGTTTAGAACCAAGGACCAATTTTATAAACAGGTTTTTAGAAGTGTCCATTCAGTGCCACTAAAACAATTGAAAGAATCATAATCAGTCAGTCACTCACTCTGACTCTATTTATTCCTCCATAATGGGGCACCATGGCCAACTCCATCTGTGGCTTCTTCTCATCATCCTCATCTTCATCACTCTCATCACTGCTCGCTTCCTCCTCCTCGTTCGCTTTTTCAATGCCATACAGGTTGTGTATGCGCATGACAATGAGTCTGGGCAGAAACAGAAAAACAGGCGAATCTATTTATTTTAACCTATGGCCAGTTATACAAGCATTTACAAATGGAAAATCAAATGCACAACTGCCAAAATATTACTTCTACAGATTTGAGCTCTAGTGTTGAGCTCTAGGGTCACCCCATGACCGGGTGTTTGAAAAACAAAGTACAACCTGCATACAGTTTTTATTTGTTGGTCTGTGAAATGAACTGACCTGTTACTGAGAGCTGTGTCTGCTTGGGTACCTGCACACAGCAGCATGGACAGAGGAAACGTTTCTCTTCCTTCTCCCTCAGCATCACGTAATACATCAAAACTTAAACAAGGGGCACCTGGAAAAAGAAACTTTAGGTGATTACACAAGTTTATTGGATGGTCTTATTCATCATCTAAGCACTAAAGTTTTAGAGGAGACATGTGACTTGTGTAAACAGCCAATAAAAACTTAGGAACTACAGCTCTAAAATGTGACAAAGCAATTTTGAGCTTTAAAAGGGAGCCCAATAAATGTGTGTTTTGGTCGAGGCTCATTTTACTAATCCAGATATCGTTTTAGAGTTTATTGTTTCTATGCCAAGGATGTGAATGCATACTCCAGTTTACTTTTTCCAAATGACAGCATGGGCTTGATAGGGAAACCAATAGGGAAGCCATGTGGAATTATATTTCAAACATAGAAGGGCAAACTTACCGTATCATTTCGTATCCGACCATTTCGGATTAATTTGGAGCATAGGGGGGGCTGAGCGACCCTAGGATGACCTATAATTAATCTGTTAATATCTCCTGAACGAAAGCAGCACAAACAAAAATTTTTACAGCACAAACCGGCACAAACGGAGCACAAATGAATGAGACCATTTTGGATTAATTTGGAGCATGTGTAATTTTGATGACATCATCATACCATAATTAAATGCTTAATATCTCCTGAACGAAAGCAGCACAAACGAAAATTTTTACAGCACAAACCGGCACAAACCGAGCACAAACGATTGAGACTATTTTGCTGACATTTTGTGTTGGTGGGGGGGCCAACTTCACGCAGGTCCTTTAGTCCACTGGGTTAACTGGAGGTTTCTCCTGTTAACTTCATAAAGAGTAGGGGGCCTTGAAATATTCTGGTATTTTATGCAGATCCTGGCCATTTCGCTTCCATGTTGGTGATAAGGTGGGACGCATCACAAATTACCTAGTTAGTGGGGACCAGTAATGATCGCATTTAATTCCTTAAACCTTGATTCTGCACCCAATATTCTACTGTTACCAGCACACTGATGCTATGGAATGACTTCCAATTAACATAGTCGCCTTTATTGACTGAAGGAGCTTTAATAGGAACGTCAGTTCCATGACTGCATCCAATCACATTTGGGAAACCTGAAAGCCAGGGAACTGCACAAAAGTGTGGAGGAACCGTTTGAGTGCAAGGCAAACTGTACGAACGGCCATTCCCACATGCTCTGCATGGCCCACGTTATACAAAAAACTCCCTCTGGCAAAAAAAAAAAAAAAAGGTTTCAAAAGGTTTGTTGGATATTGAAAACTGGATATTCTTCAAAGACAAATCCAAAGACATGCATGTTAGGCTGACTGGCATGTCCAAAGTGTCCAAAGTGTATGAATGGGTGTGTGAATGTGTATGTGATTGTGCCCTGTGATGGATTGGCACCCTGTCCAGGGTGTACCCCGCCTCGTGCCCCATGCTCCCTGGGATAGGCTCCAGGTTCCCCTGAAAAGGATAAACGCTATAGAAGATGGATGGATATTCTTCAAAAGGGTATGCCATGCTCAGTCAGCTCTCTGAAACAAACTCACACAGGAACATAACCTGCTTCAGAGTGGATTATTATGTTCAGAGAGCAAGTTGCTATGGCTACGTAGACACCCTGAAAGTTACCTCTGTTTTTGGAACCGGAAGTTGAGGCTCTCCGTTTACTCCGAGTAAATTTACCCAGGTAAGTCGCATAACCTGCTCTCTGGAATACCCCACAGTACTGTATGGAAAAGGCTTGCTTATTATACACTAAGAACTTTCCACAAATATACACACGAAAGCAATATAGGTATATATTAATACTGCGAGTTTTGACTGACCCACCTGTCTGGCACTCGTGATACATGCGGTAAGCCGAGCGGTCCATCTCTAGTTCTTCTCCCGGCTGAAGCGGCTGAACGCCAGGCACAAACACTTTACTCTCCCCTCCTTCTTCCCCCTGTCCTTCTTCTTCTTCCATCTCATCTTCATCACTGTCACCCGCTTCCATCTCATCAACTTCTTCATTTTCCTGAACAAGCGTGTTTTCATCGGAGGTAGCCATTTTGAGAGCAACTAAAGAAGCAGACCAGGGCGCACTTCCGGTGACGTCACTTAAACGGTGACTGTTCACTAAAAACAGTCCTGTTTTTAATATTTCTGTTTTTAAATCTATTAAATAAACCGGGTGGATTGAGATATATTATGACAGTTTGTGAATTTCCACCTTGCCATAAATAAAACAAAATACTCACTCAGAATTTGTGTGTGTGTGTGTGTGTGTGTGTGTGTGTGTGTGTGTGTGTGTGTGTGTGAAATTATCCAAATGTTTCTGATT
This sequence comes from Noturus placidus, assembly GCA_022414735.1. Lineage (NCBI taxonomy): Eukaryota > Metazoa > Chordata > Actinopteri > Siluriformes > Ictaluridae > Noturus > Noturus placidus. The sequence continues at coordinate 42,177 of JAFFST010052335.1, forward strand.
TTTCTACAGTTTGGGGCCATCAACAAATGTTCCAAGGCTATAAATATCTGAGTTTTGTTATTTGTCATCTATCCGTTTCAGAAATTCTTTTAAAGGGATTTGTATATGACTGAGAAATTCATTTTTGTGTTGTGTTGATTTTAAAGGATTATTAGATATACTGATGATTAAGAATAATTACAATTAAGCTGCAATAGGAGAAAACCTTTATTAAAGTAAACTATATAAGCATTATGTAATAACAATTTACAAACAAATCTATTTACAGCTGTCATTTATATAACTTTAATAATAATAATTTATCAATTTGTATAGCGCTTTTTACAATGGTACATTGTCTCAAAGCAGCTTTACAGAAATATCATTTTACATTTACAAGCGACTTACTAATGAGAGCACATTCACACACCAATGGTAGCAGAGCTGCCATGCAAGGTGCTAGCTTGCCATCGGGGGCAACTTAGGGTTCAGTGTCTTGCCCAAGGACACTTCGGCATGCTCTTTATGCTACTGAAAGGAATAGAGTGATGGGAATAGGGATAAAGTACTGAGGGATAGAGTATAAAGGGATGAGTATTGAGGGATGAAGGATTTTACACTGGTGCTTTGGTCTCCAGTACTTCCACAGGCTCTGCAATAAATTAGGCTTATTTGACTCAGTTGCAAAAAAAATTATTCAACCACCATTTCAAATCAGGTTTATTGTCAAAATGTACAGTTTTTCAGCTGTTTGCAATGAACAAACCAAACAAAATCAATTGAAATAGTTCAACACAACAAATGCTTCAAGTGGTTTCCCCAAATTCAACTGTAAATGCTACTTATAATGACATCTCCAGTTTCAAAACTATTGGGTTACAGGTGACATGATTAAACTCTAAAACCTCCTGTCCATCACCCAAATCTATATAAATATTATAATGTTATAGTTATTAAAACCTTTAAATGAGTTCAGCAAGCTAACCACCTTTAAACTCACTATGATGTTGTGTAAATAAAATAATTAGCTAAGTTCGGTAGGTAGATAACATTCACAAGTAACAAAGTTTCTTGGCACACTGGCTGGCTAATCCTGATTTAGTGTAAAACCAGTAGCCAGGGTTGTTAAAAGTGACCTTCTAATGGGGTAAATATTATATTGTGGAAATAGACTAAATTCTCAAAAGGCCCAAAGCCAAGCTAATCAACTCGGTGAATGATTTTAGTGTGTAAATTAAACCATTAGCCAGGTTGGCAAGCACGGTAACCAACATTAGCCTACTTCACACCAACAGACAAGCTCACTTGTAAGCTAGATGATATGACACTGTAACACTGTGTGACTTGAACATGATTCATTGTAAAAGCAGTGAGGTAGTAAAGTTACATGACCAACTGAAGCAACTGAACCAACTGGAGGCTGAGTGTGGTCAGGAGGAGTGCTTCCTCTCCTCATGTGGAGGTAAACACAGTAACCCGCACCAGTAGAGCGCATGAGCAGCCCAGCAGTACAGGGGATCTCACCCAGGGTCCAGTTCTTCACATCCGACAAAAATCTTCAGAAATCCATCGCTTTCTTCATCATTAGTCACTTTGTGTAGAGTTCAGATCGATGAAGTTGATCCATAGCGAAGCAGAAACTCAATGCTGTGTTTTGGTTTAAAATAATTAGATGGAATGCATGGAGATTTGAAACACACACAATTTTAAGAAAAACAACAAACATGAAGATGATGCATAAGATTTAATGTGCCATAAGTTAAACTTGACTTATGGAATATTTATAATATAATAATAATTAAAACTACAATATTATTATTAGGGATCAAGCCCCAAAGGGGCTTTTCTTCTTCTTCTTCTTCTTCTTCCACTCAGGAAGTCTATGGCAGCCCAAAGAACCGCTTGTGGGAAAGTTATTAAATTTGGCACACAGATAAAGGACAGTCTGTTGTATTAATACAGCAAATTTGGAGTCAATGCTCCCTGGGATAATCTCCAGGTTCCCCCGTGACCCTGAAAATGAGTAAGCGGTTGAAGATGGATGGATGGATGGATGGATGGAGTCTCTAACTCAATCCCTCTAGCACCGCCAAGTGTCCAAATTTGCACTCACATTTATGTAAATAACTTTTGAACCATGAGTCCTGCAAAGTACATTTTTCTTCTGATTCCTTGGCTCAAGAGGATTCGACTCTATGACGTCATGTCCGTTATGAAAATATTTGAAAATGTAGAATTTTCTGAAAAACCTAAACATTTTTTAACTTGTCCTAGGCTGTTTGTCTGATTTCTACATCATCTAGAGACAATTACAACAAAAAAATGATTCATAGATTTTGGATAAACCATACTGTTTTTGAATGGTGTTTCAACGAATTCGACGGCGAGCACGCCAAAATGAACGTGAGGGTATATCTCTGTAATGCGTTGAGGGATTGTGACTTGGTATGTGTCATCAGCATTAGGCCCTGAGTTTAGGGACTAAGCGTTTCGAAACAGCACCTCCTAGTGCTCACGAGATATGAAAAAAGCACATTTTTGCTCACAATTTTTGAACAGTTTGTCATAAAATCATCAATTGGTCTCAATAGATTCAGTGGGGTATACTGAATCCAACAATATGAAAAATTCCTATGTCGGCCATTTTGAATTTAGTCATATTATTATTATTATTATTATTATCTTCCTAAAGTGCCCAAGATCTGAATGGTAAAAAGGTTTTAAATTTGGCACATTAATACTACAGTCCATGAGTAACTCCCACACCACAAATAGCCTACATTCGCCCATAGGTGGCGCTACAGGCCACGAACAAAACATCTACGTGACTTTTCCACCGCCCCATAAGTCCAAAATGTCTTAAAATTAGTATACATACCTTACTTCTCATGGGGAACAAGAAAAGCCACTGGGACCCATAATGTTCGCCATGATAGATTCTCCAGTACATTGAAAATGTATCCAAAACTACAAAAATCTCCTTATGAACCGTAGGTCCGATTGACTTGAACTGTGGTGTCTTTTTATAGGGTGATTACATAGAACTATTTACATATACAGTGGTGTGAAAAAGTGTTTGCCCCCTTCCTCATTTCCTGTTCCTTTGCATGTTTGTCACACTTAAGTGCTGCGG
>JAFFST010052338.1:3076-28003 GCA_022414735.1 Noturus placidus
GGGGGGGGGGGGGTGAAGAGAGAGTGGGAAGGAGGTAAACCCAAAACAGCTGTTTGGCTTCCAGAACACCAAGAGTCACAGAATAAGAATGAGAGCACAAAGAAGAGTGTGTGTGTGTGTGTGTGTGTGTGTGAGAGAGAGATGGAGACAGACAGTGTGTGTGAGAGATACAGTGACACAAGGAGTTTAATTTAAATCCAAGTCAGTTCAATCACTCACCCTCTCCCTCAATCACTCATTCCCGCTATCTTCCACTGCAGCCTATGAGCCCATAAAACACATGTTTAGCAATAACAGACACACACACACACAGCTGTTCCCCTGTTCCCCCTTCCCTATTCGCCTTAGCTCTCCTCTGGCAGAGAAAGCAAGGGCGTAGGTTTGGTAAATTCCTCACTGTCCGTCCTGCACACGGCGCAGAGGAATTCTCCACATCCGAGCAAAGCCATTAGAGAGGCAGATCCCGAGCCAGTCTCGCACCAGATCTTCTTTCAACATCAGCACCTCGAGCCAAAGACTACAAGACACACTGCCTCAGTGCGGAGACAGATCACCTTGCTCAAACACAGTGCGTTTCAGTCCTGGTCCTGCAGAACCCATACACTGCATATTTCAGTCAATCCCCTGCAGGAACTCCCGGGACTCTGCCCCAGATCAGTAACAAACCTCTCCGTGAGCAAAGTCAGGTGACTGGGAGCAGGGAAAAACATGTGCAGGACATGGGTCCGTGGATTTAAAACCACACCCCCAGCAACATAGCGAGTGAATGAGATAAAGCGAGGGAAGAGCGACAGAGAGAGAGAGAGAGAAAACAGACAAATGGGGGGTCAGTAACTTTTACTTATGGGTAAACAGACAGATGCATACACAGAGAGAGGGATGTGAGACAGAGAGGGGGGCTGGGTAGACAGACAGACACACAGTGAGAGAGGGGGGGGAGACAGACACAAACACAGAGAGAGAGAAAAATTGAGAGGGGGAACAGAGACAGACAGACACACAGAGAGAGAGAGAGGGGGGAGACAGAGACAAACACAGAGAGAGAGAAAAATAGAGAGGGGGAACAGAGACAGACAGACATACACAGAGAGAGAGGGGGGCAGAGACAGACATACACAGAGGGGGTGCAGAGAGACAGAGACACATACACAGAGAGAGAGAAATAAAGAGAGGGAACGGAGACAGAGAGACACAGAGAGAGGGGCGGAGAGAGACAGACACACAGACAGAGAGAGAGAAATAGAGAGGGAACGGAGACAGACACAGAGAGAGGGGGCAGAGAGAGACAGACACACGGGGGTCAGACAGACAGAGAAAGAGAGAGAGAACAGACAGAGACAGAGAGAGGGGGGCAGAGAGAGACAGACACACGGGTAGACAGACAGACAGAGAGAGAGAGACAGATAGACACGCAGAAAGGAGAGGGAAAAGAGACAGAGAAGGGGGACAGAGAGACACATAGGAGGGAGAACAGAGACAGATAGACACAGAGAGAGAGAGACAGAGAGAGAGAGAGAGAGAGAGCACATCAATCACACAAAAATAAAAATATAGATGAACACAGACATGTGCACACACGCGCGCACACACACGCAGATGTAAAAGCATATGTAGCAGATATGTAACAAGTTCGAAAGCAATATAAACCGATAGTGTTAAGTGCTCAATGTAAACCTGTTTCACCATCTGCTTCAACCTACGGACATAACTAAATTATCCTTACAGCTTTACTCCACCACAAACAGTCCAATTGAATTTTACTTAACGCAGGAGCTTATTTTTACCGGGAGCTTTAGGAAGAATAAATACATCGTCTAACCGGATTTGGAGCGCAGTTAGCGCCAGTTTCCCCAGTTATAACATCCTATCGGTTCTGAAAGCCTTATATGGGATTATTGCCAAGAACTAAAAGGATTAGCCTTGATCTCCACTTGACTCCAGTCAGACTAGTTCATCCTGTTCATGAGAGACACAGGGAGAGGAAAAAAAAAGAAAACAAAACCTGTCCAACAGTTAACAAGGGGGAGGGAGGAACGGAGAGTCATCAGGAAATAGGCACAGAATAAATAAACGTACAACAATCCAACAAGATCCCACAGCGAGAAACACGAGAGAAACAAAAGACACAGAGATTCCTTTATCACTCACGCATACTTGGGCAAATTCTTTTAATTATTCATCAATGACTCGAGACTTGTCAGTGCTTGATAAATCCTCAGACAATTAGGTGAGCCTGGAGTACATTTCACTACTACTGTTTGTGGCGCTCGGAACATTTACAAATCAATCTTTAATCTTTCGGTTCTTTCTTGATGAACATCAAAAACCTTTTCGGAGCTACTCGAGTGTTATCTTTAATAACCCCGCCTAATTTAGGCTCGGTCTCGTCGCCACATATTCCTTTCCCCGGCGACGACAATAAATGAAGAAGAAAAGACCTCACCCGAAGCCTCGTTCAGGTTCGAGCCGTGTCTGCATCTTATCTTTCACGAGCACGATGAGAGCAGATTCACGCAACGTGATCTCGATCGCAACCTCGCGTAGTTGTAAAAAGACGACGAACGCGGGCGCTCCGACCAAACGAAGCACAGAAAATGAAGTGACAAATTAAACAATACAAAAAAAAGAAAGAAAGAAAACGCATCGTTCAGCGGCCGACACAAAAGTTAATGAAGTACCAGCGTGAGTAGTATCCTACAGAAAGAAGCACTGATGCGTCCCAGAAGAGAAGCATGCTGCGTCCCAGAAGAGAAGCATGCTGCGTCGTGATGACCAACACTGGCTCTCTGTGATCATGTGTCCTCTTGGATCTAATCTCATCTCCATAAAAATCCACTCCGAATCATTGCCGCTGCACTCTCTTTATCTGATTGGTACAGTCTCGGCCTGCTTTTCAGTCTGCACAAGTGGATTACCCTATTCAGAAGATTGGAGGGTTGGGGGGGGGGGGGGGGGGGTTGTTTAACAGGTCAAAGTGCAAAACACAGGGCCATAAAGGCAGCGATGAAGCGAGGAAGCCCTTCTACTCAGGTTCTAAGCACAGAAAGGAGGGGCGAGGGGGGCCGTATGACGACTAAGCCTTGCATGCAGACTTGCAATGCCATTTATAACATGGTGGGATCTTTTTTTAGTCTGAGAAAAATCGCCCCAAACAAAAAGCAAAGCACAGCACAGCAATTAGAATTTAATTAGTCGATAATAATGTTATTAAAACTTTTTTCTTCTTTTTTTGATTCACCCAGCAGGGAAGGAATCTAAAGTGGGAGATGACTTAACCTCTGCCACACAAAACTTTCTCCTCGCCCCCTCCAAAATACGTACACGGTGTGCAGTGGTGCCTGGCTGAGGGCGAGAGAGAGAGAGAGAGAGAGAGTGAGTGAGTGAGTGAGTGAGTGAGAGAGAGAGAGCGAGCTCAAGTGCCGGGCATTCCAAGATCCCGGGCCACGTCTGTTCCACACATCACGGTTCATAGCGTACACGTGTGTTTCTACTCAACACAGCAGACATACAGCGTGGAGGAAAGAAGAAAAAAAACATGTTCTAGAGACTAGAGCAGAGGGCATCAACTGGTGCACCACAGCCCAGATGTGAACCCAGCAAAGTAAACTAAACAGAGTGCTGGAAAACGTACCGCAGCCGAGATGATCCACGCATGAAAAACATCAATCAGCTCAGCTTCTGTAGCACATGCTCTGTTGCGTTTTATCCAATCACATGCATTTATCTTAATGGTTTAGCTGAAGGCAGCTCATCGCACCACAAGGATGGATTGATCCACACACACAATATTTATTAGCTAGACAGAGAAACATTACTGCAGGAAAAAATAGCAATGTAAACAATTATGATCTCGTTAGCAACCTGGCGAAATGGCTTGTTTAAAAAAAAAAAATAAAAAAATAAAAATAAAAAAATAAAGGCCACAATGAAAGCATATTTAAAGACGACTGGACAAAGTATCCAATCAGATTAAAAACACTCGTCAGTGTGCAGCGCCACTAAGAATTCTCATTTTTAACTATAAACTAATGACTAAGGGTTAAGCATTAAACGGTATCTGGTCACGCTTCTGTAATGTTAGTAGCTTGTCTGGTAGTTTATGCAACTTGGACCATTTAAATTAGTATTTTGATTGACTACTGTATCTACACTACATGCCAGTCAGGTTAGAAGCTCAAAAAGGTATTGGGGAATACATTTCCTGATTAAAAACACCCATTTTATAGCTTAGACAGCACACACGTGGACAGACTATTCCTCTTCCTCGATCATTATGCCTGAAAATATCAAGTAAGTCTAATGGAACAAATTAGAACCAAAAATCATATACTATATCCAACAAATTACCATTAGGAATCCTGATTATTAGGGCTGATTAGGACAAGATAGAAGCACTTAGTGTTGCTAAATAAGTTATGCCTCAAAGCGAAACATGGCTACAGCAATTAGCTTTTAGCTCCTAGCTTTGGATAATGGGGTCTCGAACACATACCAAAGACTAATCTACTCGAAAATGGCTCCTACATTTCACCAGTCATTTACAATGAGGACAAACTCCACCATCAAGGAGTCTTTGGGCCAGTCACGGGCACAAAAGGGCTTAGAACAAGGAGACAGCCAGAAAGAGAGGCTGAAAGATGGAGAGATGGATTGGGTTGAGGTTTTGGAGGGGTCAAAAGGCGTAGCAGATGGCGCACAGGGCACGGCCACGCGGGTGTAGGTGCTGCTGAATTCCAGAGGGATACGCGTACGCTCGGATTCTCCTTTCTACATAACAGAATATAAATATCTTACACAAAGTAGGAGATTGGACCTAGAGAACATTAAAAGACAGGAATTTTAGATTAAACTAGCCCCGGACACAAAAGGCATTGACACTCCACCAGATTATGTCAAAATAAGTAGCTAAGAATTCGATTTAATCACCAGATTGACTTTTCAAAGAAATACAAAACATGTATATTTTCCCAGCTAGATTAAATCAGATTATTATCCTTATATATCTTCTCGTACACTCATGTGCATACACTTTATCCTCCTACACACACACACACTAGCCCATATGTAAAGGTCTTTGAGTGGGCAAGCTTGAAGCATACTGCAGAAAAGCTGCCAGTCCACTATACATAACACGCTAAATAAATGAAGACAGAACGGCATCTGGAGCTCACGCGCTCAATCCTGTGCCACTCAGAGACTGTGCAGGCATCAACATCCGGGCTAATATCGACAGTGATCGCACACGCGTGCACAGCTTCGTAACAACCCCTAACGGAAGGCAGGAGCGTGTTCACACACCCATGCTTGTGTGCTTCATCGGTCAGAGCCGAAGCAAATGACCTTTCACCTCTGCCTAAATACCCTGAGCAGCTCCGTGGCAACCGATGACATCACTAATGAGCCAGTGAATTCCTTTCAAACAAAGCAGACATCCCGAGGTCGCCATGTAATTGCTATACATGCAGATAATAGTCGGAATTCAGAATTTGAAACGAGATACAATCCATTACTGAATGAGGAGTTCGGAGCAAATTAATGCCGCGCATCACTCTCACTCTGTCACTATTCCAGTGCGTAATCATATGCATGCTCAATTGATTTGGTTATTCATAGCCATGAGGTTTGCATCTGTCACATTTCAGCAGGTTTCTATCAGTCTGTCTGCTGCGGAAGAGGCCACTGGTGAGCAAACAGCGTTCCCACGCTGGAGTCAAGCTGCTGAATTATTCACTTCAAGACCCGCTACACACTGCAGGAGAAGTGCACAACAGTGCACAACAGAGATCATTGTGCAAAGAAAGAGTGTGTGAGAGATTCTAAACGAGATAGGATGTGAAACCAGGGCTCGGAGCGTGTGCTGATGTTGTAACAGCGTGCACTCGTTCTGTAGATAACATCAAGCGCTCACTTACTGATCAATTCTGCTCGAGACTCAGACACATCAAGCCTAGAAACCTCGTCCTCCGACTAAAACCCAAGACCTAGGTTAACCCAAGACTCCGGCAAGACATTGTTAGACGAATAAAAGAAGGATACTAGCGATCAAGAAGATTGATGGATGGTTGCGAGAATGAATGGAGCTTTCTACTGTGTGCTATTGTGAGCTGTGCTGATTCAGCAGTGAAGTGTGCGTTACTGTTAGGGCTGGGTAGTGAAACTGTTTTAAAGAGGTTTCAACTAGGGCTAGGCGATACAGCCAGTCCGTACAGGATTTCGTTTCATTATGGACTGTTTTCAAGGTTTTTTGGCAGAAAACTACTAGAAATTGTAATAAATTGTTTTGCCACGGTCTTTCACAGTGATGTTTGTTGGTAAATGAGACCTCACGTGACCTGATGTGGGCGGCTGGGACTCGGGTGGTAGAGCGGGTTGTCCACTAATCGTAGGGTTGGTGGTTTGATTCCTGGCTCACATGAAGTGTCCTTGGGCTAGACACTGAACCCCAAGTTGCTCCCGATGGCAAGCTGTGTGTCTCTGTATGTGTGTGTGTGAGTGAGAGAGAGAGAGAGAGAGAGAGAGAGAGAGAGAACCAGTGTAAAGCGCTTTGGAACCTCTAAGGTTAAAAAAGCGCTATACAAGTGCAGACCATTTACCATTTTAGCTGTACTCATGTTTGCGGCACGTGAATTGAAGACTACTTTGGCTGAACGAGTGTTGTAATGATGTCACATGATGCGCCTTGGCCCAAACCGGCAGTAATTGTGAAAAATCGCAAGCTCCTCCGAATATTGTGGAGATTTCGTGTTCATTTCTACAATCAGAAAATAAAAAATAAAATGAAAACCTGGAAGGACTAAAGAGCTTTCAAATATCCTCACAATAATATATTCAATATTTTGTAACTACATGGATGCGGGTGGAGAAAGCTTTCAATATTTAATTCCACCTCAAAACACACTATTTATTATGTAGCACAGCCAAACTGCAACTAATCGGTCCTCCATGTCAGCAACGAGCCCACTCTCGGCACACTCAGCCATTTTTTTGTTTCTTGTTATGTTTCATGAGCATGACTGACTTCCAATATCAGTAGGGTTCCACAGCAAGTCTTTTGCCAAAACAGCAAACTCCGGGAGCAAGAAATAAAACAGAAGCACACAGAAATCAATGAGCACAAATCTAATAAGCACTTAATTAGAATAGTTGACGTTAAACATTATTTGAAAGATTTTTATTAAATAACTGTCTAAAAATGCTCAATCCAGCTTGTTCTGACAAGCACTCAAAACACAGGCCAGGTTCAGCAAATTAAGACTTCGTCTATATTGATTAATAAATGGCTATAAAATGTTTACTCTTGTGGTATTTCCTTTCTTAACTACACTGTTGCATTAACAGTGGTAAATCAAACCCGTCTAATCTCTTAGCAGGTACCGACTCAACCCGTCTTCTCAGTAAGAAACTCATTCAATTGGTCACGTGACAGTAGTTCCAGCTGCAAGGGTTATATTAAAGTGCATCTATTATGGTGTTTCAAATATTACATTTCATGTAGTGTGGTATAGAGCTGTTTCTGAACGTAAAAACTGTTTCAAAAATCAATGTGCACGACAAACCGCGTTATTGACTCCCAAAACAAGGAAGCGATTCCGCACAGCTGAAACGAGTCGTTAGTAATTCCAGACTTACTACCTGCACTAACCTACGTAGGTTTGTAACATAAAGCCCCGCCTCTGGTCTTGATTGGCTGCTCGCCGACAGCGGTAGACCAATCACAACAGACAGGGACATCTGACCAATCAGAGCAGAGTATGCTCTCCGAAAGGAGGAGTTTAGAATGAATCGTTTAGAACGAGTCGTTCTAGACAGAGTGGAAAAAATGGCATTACTGCAGTTTAAATTATGAGCACGTTAAAGTGTTCTCTGACCTTGGATGCATGCAAAGCTATTGGACGAGACCTCAAACAAAAATTAGGCACGTTTCAAAACCATAATAGGTCCATTTTAAGCACCAGTTCTAAAATGTTTCTATAGCAACAACAATTACACAGGGATTTTAATGGTGGATGTTGAACATAAACAGATTAAAAGCATGTGTAAGGGTTAATGTAATGGAGCATTTCTATGAGGAGACATTTACTTAGCATTTTTTTTTAGAAGGAGTCTCCAGGGTCAGGGCTTTGTAACCGTCCGTAACTAAAAAGACAGGAAAGTCTTCAGGATGGATAGATTTGTGGATTCACAGCCACTGTGTGTGGCTTATTAAATTCACAAGAGACAAAAAGATAGACTGTTGATGGAGTGACTGTTTAGAACCGCTATAATGTGAGTGGTAACCGGAATTAACTTGTCTTGCAGATTTTACACAACATTAAATGTACCTAAAAATGGATTTAGAAAGTCTTCTTTAATTAAAAAAACGTAGTCACTGGCAAATTGCTGTGGTATAAGGAATAAACAGCACGGGATGTGCTGAAAACTTCGGAGAGGTAACAAATGCTTGGGGCTGCATCACACCTCCCTGTCGTTGATTAGTTTCCTATAAAAACCATGCGCCGAAAGGGTTTTTTAATCAAAACAGTGCAGTTATGGTCATTCCAGCCAAAAACAAGCAACCCTGCCAATACTCTTAAACACACAGACGCTCGGAGAGATAGTTTGGATTCATCTCCAAAGCAACAGAAATCGAAATTGAATTTGCAATCTGAACAATAAAAACACTAAACAGTCTTCAGTAATGGTATGTTTGAATAAGCAGGGCTGGAATATAAATGGTGCCAGTAGCAAAGAAGAACACTGGTTCTCATCCGAACTCATCAAATCAAGCTCTTTTTAAGTGTTAATTCTACAAAGGCCAAAAGTCATTCCTGCTCATGTTCCATTTATTTATTTATTTTTTTTACTTTTCAGTGTTACTATATTACATTGGGACCTAAATTTAGTTCAACGCCCTAGTTAGCAAAACTCCTCCAGACTAGTTCAAGTGGTGGAGGGGAGAGAATAGCGGAAATAACAGATCAAACAGAAAAAGAAAAAAGTAGGAGACGCGAGTTAGTCAAATTTATTTAAAAAAATAATAAAATACCATGTGAAAACACTAGACAGAGAGAAACCCCTCAATCTGTTGAACACCTGCACTTACTTCAATAGCCTGTGATGTCTCTTCAACTTTGACATTTGTCCACGTCGTTTGAATGTTCTTCTTGAGCAAGGTACATGTTTAAGCACTAGTCACACAGTTACTCTGCACGCCGAACCCTTCCAACAATTTAAACCAAAACTCCTTAACAGCCCAAATCAAGTGCACTCCATCTAGAATTCTAATCACCACTCCTGAGTGCTGATAGCTCAACTGCAGAAGTGTCCATTCCTCAAGCCCTCTTTCATACACGTGGACTTCATCAAACAGACATTTCCTCGAAGACTGCTGGACGACAGAACGGTAAGAATGTGTAAGAGATAAAAACAACACCAGAGAAGGCCATGTATTAATAATACATAACTACTACGAGTCATGGCAGAGGGCGAGCTGGCACAGGGATCCAAAGCTCCATCCTACTCATATCCACTCTCCAACACTAAACCCTTCGCCGAAGTGCGCTTTTTTCCCCCCTTAACAAACAGTTTACGCTGTTGTGGAGCCTAGCCTGTCTTGGTTGCGTGTGTTTATTTTACATGGTATTGTGAAAAAGCAGCCCTTTTCTCGGCCTGCAGAGCACTGAACGATAAACATGTTATTGCAGCAAAGGCTAAATTCTTTCACAGTCACCGCGTTGTAAAACCTCCTGTGTTCCACATAACCTGTCCATTCAGCATGGGTGGATGAAGTGATCATAAGGCCTGCTGTGTGTATGTGTGTGCAGCGTTGGTGTTTTTGAACGTGCTCCCTCAAGGGACGTCAATCTCCCTGCATAGTGAGAGCCTTGGGGAGAAGCACAGTTGGCGTTATACACATGTGTACACGTGTGTGTTCATGCGTGTGTTCAGGAACCCTTGTTTGCTTTTTATGACCCAGCACTTCACACTGGAAGCAGCAGTCCTCTTAAATGCTTTTTAATATCACCACATGCCTAAGGACAAAGAGAGCGCTGAGAGAGAGAGAGAGAGAGTGAGAGAGAGAGCGAGCGAGAGATTCTCCATACGCATCTGACACGATGATGAGAAGCTCTCACCTCACAGTAGACTACCAATATTAGATTCTATGCTAGGAGCTAAACGAGAGGAGAAATTCAATAAGGTCTTCACTTCTTCACAGTCCCTGTATATAACTTTAAAGGAGATGGACTGTGATGCAATTAATCTCACAAAATATAGATTTTGTTTGGTAATCAAGCTGCTCTGAAAAAAAAAAAGAAAAGAAAAAAGTGGGCTCTTACTTTAAACACAGATCTGAAAACAAATGGCAGCTTTCCTCTCAGAAACTGACAAAACATTCATCCATACATTTATCTACACTAACCAATATGTCCTGGTCAGGGTTGTGGTAAATCCAGAACCTATCCCAGGAATACTGGGCAAGAGACGGCGATACATCCTGGACGTGATTATTTTCATTATTTAAAGTTCATATGATTTAAGTTCATACAAAAACAGCATTATATATACACACACACACACACACACACACACACACACACACACACACACGCGTACATACTTTACATTTTATAAACAGAATAACTGTCTTTGATTTACTTTAAATTAATACCACAAATATGGAGGGAAAAAAAGACCAAAGGATACAAAATTATTGCAGTTACTTGAATAGTATAAAAGGACAGTGAAATCCACTTGGAGAAGCTCTCTGCAATGCTCTCCACTATATTGTTTTCCCTGTTCCCTTTCCTCAATGAACCAGAGTACATCTGACAGGTTCTTACCCTCAACCTGTTCCAAGATTACACATAATGTGTCATCAGGTCAGCAACCACACCTTAAGATGGTAGAAATTCTCAATTTGTGGCTGTCATGTTGCTTTACCTGGCTGAGTATAATAAACCTTGGCTTACTTTCTCTCCGAGCTTGCGATCAACTCCCAAATCTGCCAGTACAGCGAACGTGAAACTTATCAAACTCACGGCCAATTTCAATCCCGGTTGTGCACAGACCGCGCTTAACGCATTGCCACTATCCAGATCTTTCTTAGTGCTCCTAATATTCACATCTGTATTTGGATTTAACCCCGAAGTGGGCGTGACCTTTTCCGGCAGCTGCGAGTTCCTCAACCTCAGTTCAAAGATGTGTGCAGGACGGTTTTTAAGGCCTTAAAAGCTCTTCGTTTTTCTCGTAACTGCTCACAAAATGTTGCAACAAACCGACTTGGTGCCATTTCTCAAAACAAGCCTAATTTAAACCATCACAGTCTGGACCAGGCCTTTAATAACGATGAATGAATGAATTTCATGCAACTCATGTTTACATTAATGAATTTGCTTTCCTAGCTTCATATCTGACCGCTTGCCATCAACAAGCTTTCATCACATGCATAAAAATAAAAATCTCCCATTCAAACAAATAGCAAGCCTCCTGTTTGTATCTGTTTAAAACCTCTGTTCAAGCTGACTAATGTGTTTGTATACGGTTACATCCGTAGTGCACACTGATTTTATTGTATGTGTGTGTGTTCTACCATTCCTACTCCTCAATTAAGGGATGTACGTTTGTTCATTTACCCATCCATCCATCCATCTCCAGTAGTCACTTAATCCTGATCAGGTATGAGGTAGATCCTAAGAAAAATTAATCTTTTTTTTTTTTTTTTGCTGTTGTTTGGTTTCTTGGCTTAGTGAGCTTATTTATAAATAAAAAAAAAACACAAGTAGGAACCCACTGGCAATTAATATAATTTATGTAAGTATGCATCATCTTCATGATGATTAAAATGCATTATTTTACAACATGCACCCTTTTTATTGTTGGAATAACTAAATAATTACTTCACTGTTAATAGGCTTTTCACTGAAACTGCTCCTTTTATACTCCTTCTGTCAGTGTTATTTACATTATAATAATGAAGAGAGCTATGAGCATTTTAATGTCTAAAACATAAGATTATAAGCCGGTTTACTTATTTTCCTGTTCTGCTTCATCCATCTGGTTTAATAATACTTGAACAGTGTATTATTTTTTGTTTTTTTAAGAAAAGTCAGTGAATATAAACCAAGCAAATACTATACGCATTTATTTGGATCCGTTTATTGATCTTTTAATTTTATAACTCTAACTACTTTTCTAATTTGGTCATTGCATTTGATAAAAAAAATAAATAAATAAATAAATAAATAAATAAAACAGTTTCTTGAGATGGTCTTAATTAAATTTAAAGCTACACGGCACGCATACCTTTGTGCGCTTATTGATTAAATAAACTGGACTTGTTAGGTGCACGGGTTTAATGTGCTCAATTTCCCAATCAGCAGTAAAAATTTACAAATAAAACAATGTTTTTTTTTTAAACTGCTAGAATGTTTTGTAAATGCATTTGGTGGCAGGAGTTTATAAAAACACTAAAAATACCATGTCCTCTGAATTCACCTGGTACGTTCACTATTCAAAAGCAAGCTATGCCATTCTGTTAACCATCTTGTACCTAATTTCAAATACGTTATCATGCTAATAAGAATATACAGTCATATCTCTGCACAGATTCATGCTTTCCCTTCTCCAGCTTATTACCTAATTACCCAGCCTTCCAGCAGAAAAACCCTGACCCCATGCAGGACACTGGACCTCCACCACTGAATCTGAGAACCCTGGATCTAAGGCTGAATAATGACTCATTCTGATCGTGACCATGCTTTCTGGCTTCTTCAATTAACGAACCGTAACGCCAATGTTGGTGAGCACAGCTAAAGCTAGTTAATTGGTCAGTACAATTTAAGAATAATGTCTGCTTACAAGTAGCAAAGTAATTATGGTAAGGATATTTCCCAGTAATAAGGTGGTGGTACTTTTTAAATGATGTATCTTATAAGAAGTTAGTATTTATATATCAGAGTAGTAAGATCACAGCAATCCAAAAATGATCTAGTTTCTTGGTGGATGGTAGGTTGGAAGCACAACTGACTAAAGGTTACCAGACTATGAGTCTACTTTTGCAGACAAAAGATTGAGGGGAAAAAAAAAGCAGACAATGTGGACTAAACATGTGTATATTTTTTGATTCTGTGACATAAATGCAAATGATAAGTATTGCCATTCTATGTTAACCAGTTCCAGGTCAGCTTGACCATCACCACCACCATGTCAGAGGCAGCTCCAGCGGCCCGTTATAGATATTTTCCAGCTCTCTGTATTTTTGTACTTAGCTGTAGCTAAGCTAACTACATTTTATTTAGAGTGACTTATCCAACACTGAGCTAATATCAATTCATTTCCACACGTGCATTAAATCAAGATTCTGCGTCATACGTCTTTACACTTGGTTGTAAATTGTGGTGGTAGATATATATATTTCAAAAGCTTGTTTCGGGAGGACTACAGTGAAGTGAGAAAACACGGTTTTCTGTTGGTTTAGAACGATTAAATGGCGACGTATTAAATAACAAACCTTATTATAACCAAAATATAGGACTGCACAGCACACTGGAGCTTTTACTCGACAGGCTGGCTAACTAATTTATGCCCAGATTATACTTATAACAGATTAACTGGGTATGGCTAGTGCGGTTTTAGAGAAACGAAGCCAGAACTGTGGCTCAGGTGGTAGAGCGGGTTGTCCACTAATCGTAGGGTTGCTGGTTCAATTCCTGGTCCATGTGACTCCACATACTGAAGTGTCCTTGGGCAAGACACTGAACCCCAAGTTACTCCCCATGGCAAGTTAGCACCTTACATGGCAGCTCTGCTACCACTGGTATGTGAGTGTGTGGGTGAATGAGACACAGTGTAAAGCGCTTTGGATAGAAGCGCTATATAAGTGCACCATTGACTATTTCTGGAGTTCGTGGTTTGTCTGTTTAATTCCGTCCTGGTTTTAATAAGAACAAAACTGCACCAGCGCTAGACTTGTATACAGACCAAAGGGCCTGACAAAACTGAAAAAGCAAAATACAAACTGCAAAATGTGACAACTGGGAGTTTTGGGGACGCTGTGTGCACTAAAGTGAAGGAAGAGGAGGAGGAGGAAGTCAAGGGAGAGAGAAATGCCTGAAGGAGGACGCTGTCATAGCAGTTAGAAATGACTGCCAATCAAGCCAGCCGTAACAGCAGCCATCGTGCCAAGATCCGACTCCCACATAAGGAAGGCAGGCAGGCGCACGCACACACACACACACACACACACACACACACACACACAGTCTGGCTTTAGTAACAACCAATGAGACTTTGGGGCATCCAATTAATTCACAAAAACTAACTTTTTGGGCAAGGCATGTATCAGGAGTCACATCACCTCTGGAGGACGCCGCTCAGGGTGTGATGAGGAAATGAAGCACAGTGTGAGAGTGAGAAGAACACACAGTAATCTACATTTCGCCCACATCATAGGATTTCTTCTCTCATAAGCATTTCGGCCCGAGTCAAAACAAAAAGCCTCATCTTCTCCCTTTGTGGCCAATTTATAGTAATGCCCATATCTCGGTTTCGCCGTAATTACGTCCCACTTGAGCAATTCCTTTCCAATCATTTCCTTCTGTCGCAGAGATAAAGGAGTCTTGGCCAGGGATCATCTCAAACCCTGCCCGGCGGTTAGTTAGCGTTTGGCCGCTGCTTAGCCACGACACCACGGCCAACCATCAGCGGCTGTGCGCATGCGCGCCTGGGTCCTACCGAGCAGTCTTCAGTACAAACTTCACACATTAGCCTAGATACAGAGAGATAGAGATACACACACACACACACACACACACACACACTCGGAGTAGTGCTAATACACCAGCATGCGGACGTTAATGACTCAGTCTCTCCAACGTCGTGACCACACCAATTTACTCTGTGGACGCTGAAGGTCTCGCTTTCATCGAGCCGACGCGGCTTGAATATCATTTCAGGCGTCTTTAGGAGGACGTGCCTACATCCCGGTGTTAAAGACCCGGGGGGGGGGGGTTCACCGTGACTACCGAGAGATTTCCGTTCGTCTCGTGCCTCATACTGAACAAACCATTCAGTCACGCACGAGCGCGCACTTTCTCCTGTCCTGCGTGAATAAGAGCGGGACAGTGCGGGACAAGCAGGAGGGACTGAACACGAGGCAGACATGTCGAGACCAATCGGTTCTCAACGGCTGTGTTTCATTCAACATTCAGCGTGTGAGTGAACGTGCCTGGTGTCACAGCATCCTGAATCAGGGGGGCTTCACACACACACACACACACACACACACACGACCCTCGAGGAACTTCTCTTTGGTTTCACTTCTTTTCCATCCGTACTGTAGTCCTGACACCGGGGAAATGTTCCAAATCTACCGAGAAGTGTGCGAGACGCGTTCAAATACACGTCGACACTACTTTAAAGCGCGAGACCACAGAGCATCCGTCCAGCGAACCGGGAAGGGTTGAACCTGAAGGAACGCCTTGGAGTTTCTGTTCAGAGCTGGAGAGAACTTCTCCCCTCAGTCGAGTGAAGCAAGAGAGGCTGGGCTAGGGGGCAGGAGAGGAGCGGAGAGGAGAGGAGAGGGGGGTTTAAAGACGGGTGAAAAAACACTTTCAGGCAACATATGGCTGCAAGAAGTGTTCAGTGGAACTGCCTGCTGGAGAGGAGAGCATTCCCACAGCAATATTCTCAACAAGCACTGCCCTCACACACACACACACACACACACACACGCGCGCGGATCACTTCACCTTCGGGACTTTCCTTTGAGATTTTCCCCGAGCCTGGTGTTAACTGTGTACAAATCACACCTCGAGCCTTTCCCCCTGTCTTTCTTAAAGCAAAGCTGCAGTGCATCTTGGGGTCTGTAGCCCTGACCCTGAACACACACGCAGACTTCGGTTACGAGTCGCATGCTTTTCTGTCTCCACTTCAGGCAATGTGCCGAACATTCCTCTCGCGCTCAACTCCCTGGCTCCATGCACAGATTTCCAGCCTTCCTTGATCACCTCCAATCTCCAGAACTAGCAACTTCAGCCTCGATCAACAGCAGTGGTTGTGTGCATTCGAAAAGTTGCTCGTGTAGTCCGATATATATGTCGTGCGAAAGCCAGTGGGGTTGTAGTTAGCATTAAATACACACGATGAACGAGAGCAATGCGGGGAAGCGCGCGCGCACGCACGCACGCGCACGCACCGAGTGAAGAGCCTCACACTAACCAAACTCTCCCCATGAAGGCGCATACACTCCGATTCATCATCGACCCTGCGTTTCACAATCATCTAGCGTTAGAAAAACAACAGAAACGCCGTGGTGAAACTTACTTTGTTTCCTTCAAGTGATCCTCGGAGCGCACGTCCTCGCCATAGCTAAAATTCCCCTCGAAGCTCGTGAGCGTATCCGCTGTGGTGAGCGCGTGCTAGCTCGGCTCCCCGCCGTAATGAACGAGCTGGAATGCGGCTCTGGCTGGTGGAAAGTGGGCAGAGCCTCGTTCCTGGCCGCGCGCCTGCGCACTGACACGCGCGTCCGCTAGAGAGCGCTGCAGAGACGCCGGTAAACGAGTGGTTCCCAAACCTGGTCCTCGAGTGCCCCCGCTCTGCACCTCCCCCCCAACACACCTGATACAACTAATCAGATAATTAAGAGTCGACATGGATGTGTTAGAGGAAGGATAATAACAAGCTGTGCTGAGAGTGCATGGTTAGGGTTCGGTTTAGGATCGACTAAACTACACCACAATCCCTACCCTGGTCCAACAGTGCCTCCTGTCTTACACATGTTAGTGTGTTTCCTGCTCCGGAAAGCCTAATCTAAGGGTGTCTCAATCAGCTGCCTAATTCAGTAGTCAGGGCACTGATCAGGCAATCGGCCATTTTAAGGGCTGTCTCAATCCTTCTAGTGCACTGGAACGTTCTTTCCCTTTTAAAAAAAACCCCATAATGCACCACAAAAACCAGAGCACATTGATGCTCACTATGTCCCTTACTGGAAATGACGTCATGTTTTCTATGGCCTCACAGTTTAAAAAAAAATTGGATATGACCTCTCAGCTAACTTTCGTCTACAAATGTCAGCAGCTTGTTAACATTGTTGTAGCTCTCAAATGATTACTTACATTCACTTTATTTGATGTTCTATATAATAATTAATAATAATAATTTATCAATTTGTATAGCGCTTTTTACAATGGTACATTGTCTCAAAGCAGCTTTACAGAAATATAATTTTTACATTTACAAGCGACTTACTAATGAGAGCACACTCACACACCAATGGTAGCAGAGCTGCATGCAAGGTGCTAGCTTGCCATCGGGGGCAACTTAGGGTTCAGTGTCTTGCCCAAGGACACTTCGGCATGGGATCACCCGGGCCGGGATTCGAACCGCCAACCCCATGGTTAGTGGATTAGTGGACAACCCGCTCTACCGACTGAGCCACAGCCGCCCCAAATATGCCGTTTGTTTGCGTGTAACGACGTTTAAGTGTTCAATGATTAATTTATTTTTAATCCACTAGCTAGCTTACGATCCTGCTTGAAGTGCTTGAAGTACCATGACAGATATGTGTGTGATTAAGCTAAAACATTCATATAGCGTATAAAACATGTTTTTCAGTTTTGGTGAGGTCTTATAAAGCGAGTATGTAGTCATGTCGCCGGAAATTGAGTTATCAGAGTCCCAATGTGTTGTGGGACTCTGTCTCAATCGGTAGGCTCAAAGGGCGGCTGTGGCTCAATCGGTAGAGCGGGTTGTCCACTAATCCACTAATCGTAGGGTTGGTGGTTCGAATCCCGGCCCGGGTGATCCCATGCCGAAGTGTCCTTGGGCAAGACACTGAACCCTAAGTTGCCCCCAATGGTAAGCTAGCACCTTGCATGGCAGCTCTGCTACCATTGGTGTGTGAATGTGCTCTCATTAGTAAGTCTCGCTTGTAAATGTAAAAAATGTAAAAATGATATTTCTGTAAAGCTGCTTTGAAACAATGTACCATTGTAAAAAGCGCTATACAAATTGATAAATTAAATTAAATTAAATTGTGACCCTGCAGTCCCCAAACTCATATACACAATATACTGTAGTGATTCATGGCCTAGGGAGCTGATCGAGACACACCCTAACTCACTCTCTAACTTTCAGTAACAGTTTGATCCTGGTCAGGGTCATGGTAGATCCGGAGCCTATGCTAGGGACAGTCAGCATGAGGCAGGAATACATCCTGGGTCAGATCCCGGTCAATTTCAGGGCATCATGCACATACACATTCACATCCTGGGGAATTTATCATATCCAATCCACCTCCTGGCATGTTAGTAGGAAGTGGAAGGAAACCCATGCGGAGACAGGTGAACAAGCAGGAACAGGAAGTCCGTACAGATCGTAACCCAAAACCTGGATTGAACCGGTGAGCCTGGAGCAGGGAGGTTTCAACATTACCAGCTGCACCACTGTGAAGCCCCTGGTGCAGCAAATCAGCTAATTAACAGTCCTTTCTGAGTTAGAGTGGGTGTATTAGAGCACTGTAACCACTCAATTGTGTAGAAAAGGGTTTGTGAAGTGTGGTCTAAAGTCTACAATTTGTTTTGAACAGACCTCATGAAAATAACAACTTACCACAACACAGCACAATAGAACTGCCCACCTTACACTTCTGGCTCCTATCTTGCATTTGCAGGCCCCCTCTCCTTTAGTACTACATAGACCGCGCTATGGCAACTGAGAGCAAAAAGTACCCAGCGTTTCCAAAATTTCTCCTGCATCCTCCAGGTATTTACAGTACATAGCATTTTGTTGGAGTGGTACAGTGGCACAGCAGGTAGTGTTGCTGCCTCCCAGCTCCAGGATTACTGGATTGACCCTGAGCTTGGGTTACTGTCTCTGTGAATGTTCTTTCAATGTCCCCATGGGTTTCGTTCAGGTTCTCCGGTGTCTTCCACTTGGTAGGCGGATTAGCAGTGTCAATGAGTGTGTGCATCATGCCCTGGCATCCCATCCAGGGTGTATTCCTGCCTCATGCCCTCTGCTCCTGAAATAGGCAGCACAAACCTGAACGAGTGTTTATTGAAAGTGAGAACGTTTTGTTGAAGTTGCTAGTGTAAACACACCTCTGCGCCATTGTAGTGGATTGCTCTAGTGCCAACCAATGTTGCTTTTTAAATGAGCTGCATGTGGCAAGTAGCACATCAACAGTCACGCACACATAAAGCACAATTACGAAATTCAAATGTTTTGTTTTTGTTGCCAGTAGCAGTACGCAAGTTGTTCCAGATACAAAATACACAAATATAACGTTTTTGACTCAAGAACTGTGCAGGAAAATAAGGGCACAGCAGAAGCACTCACCTGTGATAAGATAAATCAAGTTCCACAGGTACACTGGGGGGACCCTTAGAGTTCCTATCCAAAACTGTACATGTGAAGGTTTCCTGTTTTTTTTAGAGATAACCATAAGAAATATAAATAATCGTTTTTGATTTTTTTATTTTGAACATCCTGGTCTCCCTAGCATACAATCCACCATACCTTTTATATATACACTAGACAATAATTCTAAACTGTTATTGTACTAAAACTGTTCTAAATATGGAATAAAACATGATGGGGCCTGCTGTTACAGGCAGATAATCAACAACAGCACAGCCTGATGCATAACAGAACATCCTGAAGTGTTTTATTTCTCTTACAGCACAGTAATTTGCCAAGGTTAACATTTTGTTATCTATTTTTTAAGTGACTTCATCCTTTTATCTGTACACAGTTGCATTTAATGTTGTAGAACATCTGCAAGACAAGTTAGTCCCTGTTCTCACTTACATTATAGGAAATAATGTAGTCATTCCCCAGTCAGCCGTTCTCTTTTTTTTTCTCTCCGTTGAACTTAATAAGAAATAAAATGCAGCCCGTCACATAACTGAGAAACTGCTAAGCTGTCTGTACTGAAGACTTTCCTGTATAGGAACACTTAAAGGAGCAGCGGTGCCTCTGACTGTTACAAACCACTGACGCTGGAGAACAAAAATGCTAAAAAAAAAAACCCCACAGAAAACGCCACCATATCAACAATTACACACATTTTGTAAACTGTTTATGTGGTCTGTCCACCACACAGACCTTTTGTTAGCTGGGACTACAGAAGCAATAACATATTGGAGCGAGGACATTAATATAATCCTGTGAATTGCCCTGCAGCCAGCACTACTGTCAGAGCTGCTGTTCTAGAAACACCTTCTGACCAATCAGATTCGAGAATCCAGCAGCCAGGTGGTATAAGAAATAATAAAATATTGTCCTAAGTGGCATGTCAGGATGCAGTAATCACACTGTATACTACCACACTAAACTGTACGTCAGTCACTGAGTATGGTATCATGTAGTGATTAGAGTCATGTACCCCGAAGCATAGATAGCAGAAAAAAACTCAGGCTTTAACTTACACCACTCCATAGCAGCAGTGGTATAACATCTACAGCTGTTTCCATGTAGCAACAAGCACTCCATTGGGAATGCTAAAATGCAAAAAGCCTATTCTCTACTTATGTTCAGTATATACAATGAATATATTAGACTAGTAGTGTTCACTATAATAAATACACTTAATATGAAATATATATATATACTGTATATATATATAAACAGATATATATATATCTGTTTTGTCAAATTAGGTTTATTGACAGACACAAAAGCTTCCTGCTTATGGACAATCTTGTCACAACCTACAGTGATTCTGCTGAAGTAAACTAATCATGCAAATACTGTTGAGCTAATTAAATTGTCCCTTTTTTCAACACAGAATTCACATAAGTGTTTGAACTCTGAATAATTACTCTCGCATTATTAATACATCAAAGTTTACAGAACAAAGTGTGCACATAAAATGTTTAGCCTGTCATGAGGGAGTGAAAACTACTATCTCGAAGTGAAGGAATATTACTGCTTACCACATTTTAAGAGCATCATAAGACAGTATTATGTTATTGGGATTTATTGTATAACGAATTTGGGGAGTAAAGGACATGTTCTTCAGAGTAATATATATTTATGTATGAATAAATCTATTGGTAGGCTCTGTCATGCCTAACATAGTCTAAGCGTTAGAATTCAGAAATGAATGTGGTGTATTCCTCTGCATCAAAGCCACCTCTCTATTATGAAGTATGCAAGGCAGAAAAGAGAATTTTTCAACACAGGCTTTTGCGTGCTTTGTGTGAGAGAACACTCATACACTATTAATGCAAAGAGGTTTGGGAACAGAACAAACACCCCCTTATGCCAGGGAGGGAATGAGAGCTGAGTGATCATCTGGGGGCTGCAGAGATATCCCCTTTTGCTCCAACATGGCACCCTTGGCAACACCCACAACCCTCTGCTCTCTAGTATTTAAGTGCTTATGCTATTATGGCTGTCTTAGTGATAAATGAAATTAAAGCAGAAGATATGAAGAAGAAATTTGCAACTTATCTACCACCCAAGACCATCTACACTTCACATCTACACATCTACATTCATACGGTCTGAAATAATGCCTATGTGTTGATACCGCTGGAGTATGATCCTGGTGTTAGTGATGGCAGGTAGAGTTTAAGGAAAATAATATATTCTTAGATGCATCACAATTCTTTCGTTAGGATTCTACATCATTGCACAAAACATCATAATGAGGCTTTCGCACAGGCTCATGCACAAGTTTCTTAAAAATGTCAACATTAAACAATGCAACAAATTATTTCACATGTAATTACTTACAAAAATGTGGAATATTTAGTAATATTAATAAGTTCGTAATTTATGATGCCTTAACAGGAAAAATTAACAGCAGGATTAACGTTACACTCTGTGTTCAAAGAGCACAATATAATAAGTTTACTTGTTACTGATATATATAATGCCCTCCACTAATATTGGCACCCATGGTAAATATGAACAAAGAAGGCTGACTTTATTGTTTAACCTTTTGATATTTTGTTTAAAAAAAATCACAAAAATACTTTGCTCTCATGGATATCAAACAATTGCAAACAAAACACAGGTTTATAAAAAAAAAATCTCTGTTAAATATGGGTTTGCAACAATTATTGGCACCCTTTTAGTCAATACTTTGTGCTACGTCCCTTTGCCAAGATAACAGCTCTGAGTCTTCTCCTATATTGCCTGATGAGGTTGGAGAATACATGGCAAGGGATATGAGACTGTTCCTCCAGATAGAATCTCTCCAGATCCTTCACATTTCGAGGTCTTCAGTTCCCCCCACAGGTTTTCTGTCAGTTTCAAGTCAGTGGACTGGGATGGCCATGACAGGACCTTGATTTTGTGGTCAGTAAACCATCATTGTATTGATTTTGATGTATGTTTTGGATCATTGTCCTGCTCACTTGCAGAGGCAGTCAGGTTTTCGCTTAATATCTGCTGATATTTGATAGAGTCCATGATGCTATGTATCCTAACAAAATATCCAGGTCTAGACAGAAACACAGCCCCAAAACATTAAAGAACCACCACCATATTTAACCGTGGGCATAAGGAACTTTTCCATATGGCTACCTCTCTGTGTGCACCAAAACTACCTCTGGTGTTTATTGCCAAAATGCTCTATTTTGGTTTCATCTGACCATAGAACCCGATCCCATTTGAAGTTCCAGTAGTGTCTGGCAAACTGAAGACGCTCGAGTTTGTTTTTTGGATGAGAGTAGAGACTTTTTTCTTGAAACACTTCCAAAACAACTTGTGGTGATGTAGGTGACTTCGGATTTGGAGACTTCCTGACCCCAATTCTCAAGCTGTGATCCTTGGAGATTTTTTGGCCACTCCAACCATCTTCTTCACAGTGCGTTGAGACGATATAGACACACATCCTCTTTCAGGATGATTCATAACATTTGCAGTAAACTGGAACTTCTTAATTATTGCCCTGATGGTAGAAGTGGGCATTTGCAATGCTTGTGCTATTTTCTTATAGCCACTTCCCATTTTGTGAAGCTCAACAATCTTTTGCCGCATATCCCAGCTATATTCCTCGGTCTTACCCGTTATTATTAATGACTAATAAGGTAAAATATTAATGTGAATATACTTAAAATACATTTTTCTAAAATAAATTTATTGGGTGCCAGTAAATGTGCTGTGCATATATGTACAATAACTGCAACCAAATGCTTCCGATAACTGATCAGTCTCTCACTTACTTAGGACTTGGATTTACTCCTGCTTTGGATCATTGTCTTGCTGCATAATCCAGTTGCACTTGAGTTTCAATTCACGGACTGAAGACTGGACATTCTCCTTTAGAATTTTCTGGTAGAGAATAGAATTCATGTTTCCCTAAATTATTGCAAGTTGCCCAAGCCCTGAAGCAGTAAAGCATCCCCACACCATCAAACTTCCACCACCATGCTTGACTGTAGGTATGCTGTTCTTTTTGTGGAATTCAGTGTTTGGTTTACGCCAGATGTAACGGGATCCCTGTCTTCCAAACAGTTCCACTTTTGACTAATCAAACCACAGAACATTCTCCCAAAAGGTTTGAGGATCATCAAGGTGTGTTTTGGCAAAATTCAGACAAGCCTTAATGTTCTTCCTGGTTAGCATTGGTTTTTACCTTACCACTCTTCCATGGATGCCATTTTTGCCCAGTGTCTTTCTGATAGTGGAGTCATGAACAGTGACCTTTACTAATGCAAGAGAGGCCTGTAGGTCCTTTGATGTTGTCCTTGAGTTTTTGTGACTTCCTGGACTAGTCGTTCCTGTGCTCTTGGAGGAATTTTGGAAGGTCCTCCACTTCTGGGAAGGTTCACAAACATGCTGAGTTTTTCCATTTGGAGATAATGGCTCTCACTGTGGTCCTTTGGAGTCCCAGAGCCTTTGAAATAGCTTTGAAATCCTTCCCAGACCGATGTATTTCAATAATCTTCTTCCTCATTATTACTGGAATTTCTTTCAATTTTGACATAGACCTTTTAACCAATTTTGAAAATGTTCTATTTAAGTGTTGTTATGATTGAACAGAGTTTGCAATAATCTGTTTGTGTCTAGTCCCGCTGAACCCCATTATGAATGCAGTTTCATAGATTTGTGGAATTAGTAACTACGGGGGGCAAATACATTTTCACACAGGCCCAGTTGGCACTGGATAACTTTTTTGCTTCAACAAATAAGATTATCATTTAAAAACTGTACTTTGTGTTTACTCAGGTTGCCTTTGTTTTATCTTAGATTTTATTTTAATTTCTGAATAAAAATTTAGTATGATATATAAACAAAAACATAAACTAGGATGAGGCAAATACTTTTTCACAGCAATGTAATAATTGAATTCATAATTTCATTTTGGGAAAAATGCCAAATGGCTTCTTAGAATGTTCACTGAATAAAATATGACCTATGAAGTTGTAAATGCAGTTTGAGATTATATTAAGAAAAAGCCTGACACAAATAGTACGTGTTTTAATTACACATAATATATGCATTTTGCTGCATCATAATTGTTTTTCATTTATATATGTCCTAGACAACATATGCAGAGTTTTAATTTCCACTTTGACCCCAATTATGTTATAATATTCATTCATCATGAAAAACACTATTATCATGATGAATGAATATGGTAAAATTATTGTGGTCATGCAGTAGGCATACACTAGAACACATTCCACTGTTTAAATATTAATACAATTCTTATGATATTTATGTATTCCACAGTAAGCAGTCCAAATGTGTAAAATCCCAGTAAAAGACTACTGAAATGCAAAGCATCTGAAAACATTTAAGCTAAAAACCTCCCTTGCCTAATTTCAGGGGTCTAAATTAAGGTATCTTATGTGTGTCATGCTTTTGTTTTAATGAATTAAAAACAACAACAAAAAAGAATTTTCTAATTACGAAAATGAACAATGTATACTAAAACACTGTGACACCCTGAAATGAAATCAAATAGATAAATTCCCACATTGCCGTACA
>JAFFST010052338.1:31952-51700 GCA_022414735.1 Noturus placidus
ATCGCTTGTACAGTGCTCCTTGGGATGTTTAAAGCTTGGGTAATCTTTCTGTATCCAAATCCGGCTTTAAACTTCTCCACAACAGTATCTCGGACCTGCCTGGTGTGTTCCTTGTTCTTCATGATGCTCTCTGTGCTTTAAACGGACCTCTGAGACTATCACAGTCCAGGTGCATTTATACGGAGACTTGATTACACACAGGTGGATTCTATTTATGAACAATAGACATTTAGGTCAACATTGGATCATTCAGAGATCCTCACTGAACTTCCGGAAAGAGTTTGTTGCACTGAAAGTAAAGGGGCTGAATAATTTTGCACGCCCAATTTTTCAGTTTTTTATTTGTTGAAAAAGTTTGAAATATCCAATAAATTTCGTTCCACTTCATGATTGTGTCCCACCTGATGTTGATTCTTCACAAAAAATGACAGTTTTATATCTTTATGTATTTGAGGCCTGAAACGTAGCAAAAGGTCGAACAGTTCAAGGGGGCCGAATACTTTCGCAAGGCACTGTATATGAATGTATGGATGTGTGTGTGTATGTATGTATGTATATAACGATGTATGTATGTATGTATGTGTGTGTGTGTGTATGTATGTATGTATGTATGTATGTATATATGTATGGATGTATGTATGTATGTATATATGGATGTATGTATGTGTGTGTATGTATATATGGATGTATGTGTGTATGTATGTATGTATGGATGTATGTATGTATATATGGATGTATGTATGTGTGTGTGTATGTATGTATGGATGGATGTATGTATGTATATATGGATGTATGTATGTGTGTGTGTATGTATGTATGGATGTATGTATGTGTGTATGTATATATGGATGTATGTATGTGTGTGTGTATGTATGTATGTATGTATGTATGTATGTATGTATGGATATATGTATGTGTGTGTATGTATGTATGTATGTATGTATGTATGTATGTATGTGTGTATGTATATATGGATGTATGTATGTATGTGTGTATGTATGTATGGATGTATGTATGTGTGTGTATGTATATATGGATGTATGTATGTATGTATGGATGTATGTATGTATGGATGTATGTATATATGGATGTATGTATGTATGTGTGTATGTATATATGGATGTATGTATGTATGTGTGTATGTATATATGGATGTATGTATGTGTGTGTGTATGTATATATGGATGTATGTATGTGTGTATGTATGGATGTATGTATGTGTGTGTGTGTATGTATATATGGATGTATGTATGTATGTGTGTATGTATATATGGATGTATGTATGTGTGTATGTATGTGTGTGTATGTATGTCTGTATGTATGTATGTGTGTGTCTTTATGTAAGTATAACAAAAATTGAGAATGGTATTGTTGCTATGTGACAGGAAGTATGTTTTCTTTCTCAATAATTTATTATTGTAAATAAAAAATACGCTACCATCTTAATAAAAAATGGCCTTTCTTTGTCGTGTGAGCTTCATGTGAGTCCACACACCGGCAAGTAAGTGAAAAGTGATCAATTTAATCTTATTAATATAATATAGTGCATGTTAAACACTTAACTTCCACCCCACTACTAAAAACATCAATCAGTGTCAACATTTTAAAAGTATCCCAATTCCAATGGGAAATTGAGGGGTTGGTAGCACAGCCCCCTTGACAGATATGGAGAAGGAAGAGGAGAGTGATAGCAAAGGGGGTATAAACACACACAAGTCAAGAAGGGTCAATGTGAAGAAATTCTCTACCTTAATCTACTCTATCTCAGCAATGCTTTTGTGTCCGCTACTCTAGCGGTGTAGTCAAATACCAATACATGATATGAAAAACTGTTTGTTTGTTTGTTTGTTTGTTTGTTTTTATGTTTGCTTGCAAGTTTTAGGGACCAGGATCCCACTGAACAAAAAAAAATTGCACAAGAGCAAGGTTTTTACTTGAATTTAATTTTGAACTTGAAAGAACAGCTCACTGTGGTGGGTAGCCAGGTTTCACCAAATTTTCAATCTGCAATACGCAGATAATACAAGCAGAATCTGGCAACACTGTTCATGGAGCCTAAAAAATGTCAGGGCTGCATCCGAGATCATGTACTGTGACAGTACGTACTCCATGCAGTACCTACTGCACGACCATTGAAACAGTATGTATTAATCAGTATGTGTGTAGTATGAATCCAATTCCGGACATACTACATCCGCCATGTTGGCATTGTCATGTAACCTTCGACGTCATCATAAACACAAAAATCTTAAAGAGACCACCAGATTAAAGCAACCACACTAAAATTCACATCAGGAAATTAACTGAATTAGTACTTTAATGTAGGCAGTATTAACATGTTGAGGTAAATTCGTCACCGTTAGCATGGCCGGCTAAATCATGATGGAGATCACAAAAACGTTTCAAACGCTGTGACAACTGTTTTCTTGTTTTAAATCTTCAACAAGTTAACAATTTATTCAGGTATTATTAAACAACTCCTGTTTAACCAAGGTTTAATACTGCAAAATCTCGCCGGAGGCAGTACTCTGTTTTCTGTGATTTTCTTTTCAGAATTCAGATATACTACATCTGTGGTGTACTACTGTGTAGTAGGATAATACACCCAAGTCTACGCAAGCCATTAACACCACTTCCCAGAATACACTGTAGGTCTGCTAAGATGGCTGCTCCAAACTACTTTTACATTTATGGCATTTGGCAGACGATTCACATTTATTTCATTTTATATATCTGAGCAGTTGAGGGCCTTGCTCAGGGGCCCAGCAGTAGCAGGTTAGTAGTATTGGGATTTGAATTCACCGAGCAATAGTTCATTGTCTTAACCCCTGAGCTACCACTACTCTAAACTCCTCAGAAACCACGCCAGCTAACCCGCTCCCAGTCACCAGACGTCTAATCACACACTCACTTCAAATCACACACTATAAAAGAGTTGCTACTGACAGCATTCTCTGTTAAGTAATGCTCCGTGTGTATCCCACAGCTGACTTTACCAAGCCGTTCTTGCCTGTGATTGTGGTTCTGGGGTTTGGTTTTTTTTTGCATTATTGTCCGTCTTTGATTCATGAGTTTGTTTTTGTCTTGTATACTCTGTTTGAACGTCACCTGACCCACACCCATATTTTGAGCTTTTTTGGATTTTTATGCTTTGCCCTCATTTCACTGCAACCACATCCGTCTCTACTCACCATTTGTGACTGCACTGAGCAGGAATACATCTTCACCAAAATATTTACTATATAAACATATATTGTAAAACTTGCACATTTATTGCACGTGCTCTCATGGTTCGTAAATGGTTAAATGTTCTCCAGAAAATCATTCAGGTCTTATAATGAAATTAGCTTAAAGGATCCATCTCAGCAGCACTGTAAATGCGTCCAGCAAACTTTTCTGATAAAATATGATTAGATGATTAGCTATTGTTGTCAACAGTAGCGTAAATACCAGTTTATTGATTTGGGAAAGACCTTAACTAGTTAAATTACTTACTCGGTCACATCAGACAGAAGAGAGAAAGCTTACTATAGAAAGTTCCTCAGGTTGGCTGGATTAGGCATTGAATAAAGTTATTTTCTGCAAGTTGTTGATATTATTTGCTCTGTTTTCCAGTGTTTCTCATGCATAGTGTTTTTTTTAAACAGATATGAATATTTGGAGCACTAAACTGATGCAGATGATACACTCAAACCAGCATGAAATAAATAAATAAATAAAATAAAATGCCATTGATCAGTAATTGTGTGTGTGTGTGTGTGTGTGTGTGTGTGTGTGTGTGTGTGTGTGTGTGTGTTTAGGGACAAATATGTCTGATCATTTCAGAGGAATGAGACAGTGCACAGTGTGTAACATGATTTAATGGGTAAACCATGAAACGTGTTCAAGGTGTCCTCCCTGACAATGGCCTTAACATGCTGTGTTTCCACGACAATTTGAAGTCTAATCAACCCGTTAACTCTAGCAGTATGCGGGGCTTGCATTGGAGAGTGAATCACTGGTAACTTTGTAAAACTGGCACGTCGTGTAATCTATTAGGCATGCATCCTCTCATTTTCTATATTCCTTTGACGTTGATGATGTTATAGGCATGTTTTCATGAACAATAATAACCTTGGCCCATACCAGCAGGCATTTCACTTAAATTCAGCAGGCAAATGCAGCACTATCAAAGCAGCAAGTCATTATCCAACAACACAGAAACACACAAACACACAAACACACACACACACACACACACACACACACACACACACACACACACAAACACATACACACAGGTCATCATTCAGCAGAGCCTGCTCTGCTCTGTGAAATCCTTTTAGTGGAGACAGAGCCACAAGGCTAGGCTCAGATCTGAAAAGAGAGACTGTCTGGGCCTGCTGGGATTAAACCAGGTATTAAAACACACACACACACACACACAAATTTGTATGTGCTTGTTTGATGCAGAGTTGTGAGCTATCAGGGCACAGCATTTCCAAAATGGATGAATTAAAGTATGGTTATAATATTTCCACAGTCCCTAAAAACAGGTAAGAAACCTGCTGTGATTGTGTACATAGTTATTCTGAAACATTTGCTAATTATTTTTGTAGTATGGTTATAATACAAAATAATTCTTATTCGTAAAAATCTCAGTTAAAAAAAAAAAAAACAGTTCTACATGTAACGATATACCGGTAGATGCAATTATATAAAAATTCTAAATGAAAACTTTGGTCAGTGTTCAATTAATTAACCTAAAGTATTCATAGCATGTATTTTGTAAAAGACTACGCCTCAGGCATGCTTTTATAAGTGTGAGGCTATTCAGGTACGGAATAATTAAACAAGACAATGGTGTGCTTTAAAATTGTGTGTATTTTCAAACTGTTAGCTGCTCTGTTTTAATGGAGTAGTGCTAAGCTTTTAAAGCGGGGTTATTCTTCAGCAAGTTTAATTATGCATTACAAGGATTTATTATATACCAACATCCCCCGCTAATCGCAAATACTGAGAGTATCTTTCTGAGGTTAATGCCCAATGTAAGGCACAGGACGCGAGCACATAGAAACGATGTTGTGTTTACTGAGCACAGTATGATAATCATTGTTACAGAACATAGCAAGAGTCAAAATGCAAGCAGGCAGGGTTATGATAGGCATATATAAATAATCCAGATTTATAATCCAAACATGGGTTATAATCCCAAAGCACAAGGCACTAGGAAGTTATGGAAAAATATCCAAATAAGGAACAAGACAAGGGATTAGACCAATTTGAATTGCAGTATATGAGAAACTTTCATAAACACGCAGAGGAAACAAACTTTTTTTCTTCTCTTTTGGCTATTCCCATTTCATGGTCTCACAGCAGATCATCCGTCCACATATTTTGATTCTGGAACAAGTTTTACACCGGATGCCCTTCCTGAATAAACTGTCGCCATTTACCGGGATTGGAACCGGAACCGAGGGCGCACTGGATTGT
The DNA here is from genome assembly GCA_022414735.1 of Noturus placidus. Taxonomy (NCBI): domain Eukaryota; kingdom Metazoa; phylum Chordata; class Actinopteri; order Siluriformes; family Ictaluridae; genus Noturus; species Noturus placidus. Next base: position 37,425 of record JAFFST010052338.1, read on the forward strand.
GCAACCCTCCAGTGGCTAGGGTTGGTTCCCTGAATCCAACTCGTGGTAGGTTGATAAGAGTGCTACATGCTGATAATGCTAATAATCCACCAGTGAACCAAAAGCAGATAAAAAAATTAAACAGGAAAAAGTGACCATAAAAGGAAAAGGAAGACAAAAGGGACTATTCAGGGTGAACAGGGATTCAGGGTGGGAAAAAAAAGTATTAAAGTGTACCTTTCACTGGGGTGGTACCCTCAAAGGTAGATTGTTTTTCTTTTTGTATGTTTAGTGTGTAGTATTAATCTACAAGCTAATTAAAGGTCCAAAAGAAATCTTTAAGAACCAATTATGTAGCTTAAATAATTTTTAAAGGCATATGAAACAGATTTACAACAAATAAAATTGAAAAAAAAAAAAAAAAAGATACAAAAGATATTTATACTGAGTGTAGGGTTAAGACTAGGTTTTGAGATACATTTTTATATATATATATATATATATATGAAATTTTGTTATGTCCTCTTGGGAACAAGATCTTAAAGTGCTTATAAAGCGTCCTCAGCCATCTCCCAAAATGTCAGCTGTAGAAACAAAGTGCTTTTGTCTCAGGTTACACAACATGCTATTAACGAGTGGAATATGTGAACAGCTGTGGTCTTAAGACCACATGTGTTGAAGAATCTCATAGAGACTAACCCCAGTCTTTCTATTACGACTCAGTCATTGAGAAAAGTGCAAGGGTGTAAGTATTCAAGGGCTAAGTGCTGGTTTGAGACTGACCCGCCATGACTTTATTTGTAGGCCATGTTGCTGAACAAATGCCTCTTTTTATATGGCTCGTTCATCAAATGTGACTGATGATGGACTCCAGACAGATCTGCAATAGTGAAATATCTCCAAAAGTGTTTTTTCTCTAACGGATTGCTGTATTGTAATCTTCTTTCCTGCCCTGCCCTGTGATGCAGCCAGACCCAGTTCCAGTCTTCTGACTCACTCAGTCACACGCCTACTCACCATTATTTTTTGCCTTCCTTGCTGTGCTGTTTACTTTGAGCTTCCTAGAAACAGTAATAAGGTTACTCAAGGAAGAGAACAAAAAAGAAAGCAACACGTGTAAGTGTTCAGGATGATAATTTTTCATACACTATGGGAATGGTTACGAGTTGGTTTTTGGGCTTAGGCCATGATTGTTTCCCCCAAAGATTTGTCTAGGCCAGATTTATTATAATACACTTTCCTTTTCCACCTCTCTCACTCCAGTGTATTACAGTAATTAGTGAGGACTGGCAACATTGGTATTTATATGCTTTTATTCGAAATTCAAAAAGAGACTGCTGCTCTACTATAGGAAGATGAGTCTCTACCCAAATAGCAACTGAGTGATTGCCCAGATGGGCCACACTTTCCATTTTCTGGCCCAAACACTGCCATAACAAACAAACAATAATGAACTCAACTGAACACAACTCAACCTTGATGAGACTATCTCTCAGACATGATATGGACCACGACTAACAGTTGTGCCAATTTTGGCACCAAACTGAAATTCCAACTGGCATAAAAACTTTAAAAGTGTGTGTGTACATTTGGGATACTTTTGGCCCATAATACATTAGCCACTGTCAAAGATGATCCTTATGTACACACACACACACACACACACACACACACACACACACACACACAGTATCTCACAAAAGTGAGCACACCCCTCACATTTGTGTAAATATTTGATGATATCTTTTCATGTGACAACACTGAAGAAATGACACTGTGCTACAATGTAAAGTAGTGAGTGTACAGCTTGTGTAACAGTGTCAATTTGCTGTCCCCTCAAAATAACTCAATACACAGACATTACTGTCTAAACCGCTGGCAACAAAAGTGAGTACACCCCTAAGTGAAAATGTCCAAAATGGGTCCAATTAGCCATTTTTCCTCCCCGGTGTCATGTGACTTGTTAGTGTTACAAGGTCTCAGGTGTGAATGGGGAGCAGGTGTGTTACATTTACATTACATTTACATTTATTCATTTAGCAGATGCTTTTATCCAAAGCGACTTACAAATGAGAGCACACTCACACACCAATGGTAGCAGAGCTGCATGCAAGGTGCTAGCTTGACATTGGGGGCAACTTAGGGTTCAGTGTCTTGCCCAGGGACACTTCGGCATGGGATCACCCGGGCCGGGATTCGAACCGCCAACCCCACGATTAGTGGATTAGTGGACAACCCGCTCTACCGACTGAGCCACAGCCACCCTGTTAAATTTGTGTCATCGCTCTCACGCTCCCTCATGAACTTCCACACTGGAAGTTCAGCATGGCACCTCATGGCAAAGAACGCTCTGAGGATCTGAAAAAAAGATTTGTTACACTACATAAAGATGGCCTAGGCTATAAGAAGATTGCCAAGACCCTGACACTGAGCAGCAGCACGGTGTCCAAGACCATACAGCGGTTTACCAGGACGGGTTCCACTCAGAACAGGCCTCGCCATGGTCCAGCAAAGAAGTTGAGTGCACGTGCTCAGTGTCATATCCAGAGGTTGTCTTTGGGAAATAGACGTATGAGTGCTGCCAGCATTGCTGCAGAGGTTGAAGGAGTGGGGGGTCAGTCTGTCAGTGCTCAGACCCTACACCGCACACTGATGGTGCACAAGAAAGCCCGCAAACAGTTTGCTGAAGACAAGCAGACTAAGGACATGGATTACTGGAACCATGTCCTGTGGTCTGATGAGACCAAGATAAACCTATTTAGTTCAGATGGTGTCAAGCGTGTGTGGTGGCAACCAGGTGAGGAGTACAAAGGTAAGTGTGTCTTGCCTACAGTAACGCATAGTGGTGGGAGTGTCATGGTCTGGGGCCGCATGAGTGCTGCCGGCACTGGTGAGCTACAGTTCATTGAGGGAACCATGAATGTACTGTGACATACTGAAGCTGAGCATGATCAGTATGCATATTCCAGCATGATAACGACCTCAAACACACCTCCAAGACGACTACTGCCTTGCTAAAGAAGCTGAGGGTGAAGGTGATGGACTGGCCAAGCATGTCTCCAGACCTAAACCCTATTGAGCATCTGTGGGGCATCCTCAAACGGAAGGTGGAGGAACACAATTTCCAATCTCTAATTTCCACCAGATCCGTGATGTCGTCATGGAGGAGTGGAAGAGGACTCCAGTTGCAACCTGTGAAGTTCTGGTGAACTCCATGCCCAAGAGGGTTAAGGCAGTGCTGGAAAATAATGGTGGCCACACAAAATATTGACACTTTGGGCCCAATTTGGACATTTTCACTTAGAGGTGTACTCACTTTTGTTGCCAGTGGTTTAGACATTAATGTCTGTGTGTTGAGTTATTTTGAGGGGACAGTAAATTTACACTGTTACACAAGCTGTACACTCACTACTTTACATTGTAGTAAAGTGTCATTTCTTCAGTGTTGTCACATGAAAAGATATCATCAAATATTTACACAAATGTGAGGGGTGTACTCACTTTTGTGAGATACTGTATTTATATATACTCTGAGTTTGAGTTCATTATATTTATAAAGCACAGTTAAAAACAGCCTGAGACTGACCAAAGTGTTATTTGTACAGTAGACCCAATAAAACAATGCTAGAATATAAGAAAACCAAACAATCAGTTAAAATCCAAATGAAAACAATTCCATAACCTGGGCCCGGCCACAGAGAAAGCTTGTTCCCTTCTGTGTTTTAAACTGGTGTGAGGGACAGTGAGAAGGTTTTGATCACAAGATCTTAAGCTTCTGTAGATAGTGTAGGACCTGAGTATATCAGTAAGGTACTTGGGAGCTTGATTGTTCAGAGATTTGTAAACGTATAAAAGAATTTTAAAATTGATTCTGAATTTGACCAGCAACCAATGGAGAGCTCTCAGGAAGGGAAGTGATGTGGTCGCTTTTTCGGATTTTCGCAAAAAAATCTTGCCGCGCCATTTTGGACTAATTGTAGGTGGACAATCTTTGATTTTGACAATGCATAGTATAGGGAGTTTCAGTAGTCCAGGCGAGAGGTGATGAATGCGTGGACAGCCATCTCTAATGATTTCTTGGTTAGAGAATGATTAATTTTTGAAAGAAAACAAAGTTGAATAAAACTAGATGTTGATAAATATAGATAAATATCTCCCTGCAGCACTTGCCTGGTTTCCCACTGAAGCTAAGCAGGCTTGAGTCTGGCCAGTACCTGATGGGAGGTCTTCTGGGGAGAACTAAGGTTTCTGATGGAAGTGGTATTAGTGAGGCCAGCAGGGGGCGCTCACCCTGTGGTCAGTGTGGGGTCTAATGCCCCAGAATAGTGATGGGGACACTATACTGTAAAAACAGCACTTACCTTCAGATGAGATGTTAAACCGATGTCCTGACTCCAGGACACTTGACGTAAAAGAGTAGGGGTATAACCCTGGTGTCCTGGTGAAATTCCCCCATTGGCCCTTCTCTATCATGGCCCTGTAATAATCTCCATCTCTGAATTGGCTACATCACTCTCCTCTCCACTAATAGCTGGAGTGTGTTGGGCATTCTGGTGCACTATGGCTGCCGTTGCTTCATCCAGGTGGGTGCTACACACTGGTGGTGGTTGAGGAGATCTCCCCCATACAATGTAAAAGCTCTTTGAGTGTCTAGAAAAGTGCTATATAAATGTAACTGTAACTTATACACAGCATATATAAAATGACACTGAACAAAAACTCACTAGTTTGCTTGCCTAAGTAATGTTACCTACACCTACACCTGCTCTGTCAACTAAATGTCTTAGTTTAAAAAATAATAAAAAAATCTGTACAAGTAAGTAAGGTCACTTTTATTGAAGACATTTGATAAAAAATGTTGAACTAAGAACATTATTTGAGGTTTTTGTATTTACATAAAGCAGTGTTAGTTGCTTAGATAATGCCCTGTTTAATTACTTGAAAGGAATTAATGGAAAGAGAGAGAGACAGCAGAAAGGAAGGAGAGGAGGGGGGACATGAGTTGACCTTTTTTATATGTGAGAGAGCAAGAATCTAAGACTGAGGTCACTTTAAAAGACATTATCTTTTTAAATGTGGTTTTATGATTACTAAGTAGAAGAAGGGAGAGACTTAGCCAGAGAATGTTAGAGGAAAGAGGAAGAATGGAGAGCAATAAGTGAAATAGATAAATGAAATAGGGAAATGTCAAGACTTGTATACTTATGAATTACTGACCTTCCTTGCTGTTTATCTTCCGGAAGCTATCAGGTCAAACACTGCCTGCTATACTGTCTTGCTGTGAGATGAATTAATGTTCTATGAATAAATTGGATAAATGCCCTAAACAGTTATACCTCAATCCTCAAATTGTTGGATAATGGTGCGCTTAACTGCAAATATGTACATATTATTCTTACAGATGTGCTCTGGGCTAAGCCATGGAACGCTTCTAGTATCTAAAGCCTAGTTTCTACACAAGCAACATAATTCACACATGTAATATGTTATATGTTACATAAGACTCACAGTTGGTCCATATCATATTATTTGTTCTCATTCCTGGAATCTGTACTCTATTCTCAGTAGCTACAGTTCTGCATTGATTTGCAAGCATAGAACATTTCCCCCTCGTAGTCCTGTGTCTAAATTAGTTTGATTAGGAAGACTTTAATGGATCTAGCGGGACAAGGTCAACCATCGACAGGGTGATGCAACCCAGTACTTATAGATTTCTCTGTATGTATGAAGCTCACTATTGATATTTGAACTATATGGCAGCATTATTACATATTACATTTGTTGTCACTCCTTTGTACTACATATTGCAAAGGGTAATGAAGCAACAGAGCTAAAGGAGATTAAAAAAGCTATGAGAGATATGCTGAAAAAACAGAGCAGCTGAACATTAAAGGTTAGTTTCTGACTTTACAGTGATGTATGTCTGTATTTCTCTGGCATTTTGAAGCTGCATTTGTTGTAGGTGTTGGTTTGCCTAACGCTCTCGGTCTGCAGTGTATTTCGGATAAAGAAGTCATAAGTGTTAGGTATCTGTAATGTCTCGCAGTGCCTGAGAGGCCATGTTTGCTTGTGGTTGTAGGCTGTGGACTCATTTGCTGCTTCTCTCCTTCCTCCCAAGGCTCTCAGTGCAGTAATTAAAGCGCAGGGGCCAACTCTCTTTTCAGCTGAATAATTGAAGAGCAGAGCAGGAACAAGAGAAAAGAGGAGAAAGAAAGGAGCTGACATATGCACTCACATGCTGAAGGCCATGGGAGAATGACCTTGAAATGGATGACATTAGCGCGTACAGCTAGTGTCTTAAATGACCCTAATGTTCAGTTTCTTTCTAATGTACATCAAAAATGCAGAACAATTTAATATTTGCATATAATAATAATAATAATAATAATAATAATAATAATAATAATAATAATAGCACATGTATAATCTCAATATATAAATGTTTATCTCAATTCAACAGAGGTCTGAACCTTGCAGAGTTTCCATTTAGACCCAATGTTATGAGTGATATTAAAAGCTGCTTTTCATACCTGTGAATGTAAAAACAGTCTCATAACACCAAAGAGAACTCATTAGTCAAGTGTCTCAAGAATAGTTTTCTAAGCACACGTAGCCTGTCCAGTTACTAATCCTGGATAGCACTATGTGTGATTCCTCATCACTCCTTAGCAATCTTTGGTGCAATTGATACATTTCTGCAGACACAATGGTGGAACTGCTACGTTTCAATCAGAAATGTGGGAATCTTTATCCTTATTTACACACAACGATGTGTAAGCATTGTAATCCCACCTTTTATAAATATGAACCATCAAAACCAAATAAATCTGAGCCTGTAGCCATCTGTGGCCAGGAGTCCTAGAGAGCATAATTGGCCCTGCTCTATGTGTAGGATGGATGGCATTACTATCTCCCCTGTCAATTAGAGCAGCACTAGCCAAATTTTGGCCATCTGTGAGCTCATGTATATAGAACAGGGTAGTTAGCGCTTTTCTCCGAGTGCATTCAGCTGTCCTGTAATGCTGCACCAGCAGCCACTTGAAAAAATGTTGTGGCTTCACATGTCTCAGAGGAAGCACGTGATAGCCTTCACCTTCCGTACAATCGGGGAACGAACAAGTAGGTATGAACTGACATCAAATATTGAAAACAACAATGTCATGGATATTTGTCATCCTTTATAAAATTATTACGACTAAAGATTCTAAAATTAACTTAAATTTTTTTTATCAACATTGTATATTTTTATCTTAATAATTTATTGTTGAAACAAAGTATTTTCCCATTGTGCCTTTTCCCATTATGCCCCAGAGATTACTGGGAATAGAGGATATGTATGATGTCTAAACTGATAGCTGGTCAGCTGGCATACTCATAGTTTACAATGATTACTGACCTGTAATTAAAGATTTGAAAAGAAATCTATGCCAAAATCTCAGTACTGTAAAGTTGATAGCCAGTGGGCACTGAAACTTGGGTTACTGAAAATTAGCTTAATTTTAATAAGGTAATAAACAAGGCACTTGATTATCCTATAATAATACAACAGATACAGTACCCTGCACTAATATTAGCATCCTTGGTAGATATGAGCAAATAGGGATGTGAAAAATTGTCTTTAACCTTTTGATATTTTGTAGAAAAAAACTTCACAAAAATACTCTGCTATCATGGATATCAAACAATTGCAAACACAACACAGGTTTATCAAAAAAATCTTTGTAAATATATGTGTGGCACAATTGTTGATACTCTCAAGAATTCATATGAGAAAAATATACTATACTATATACTATAATATACTATAATAAGTATACTGCCATTGATATGTTAATTTTTTTTAGTACACCTGGGTGACTAAGAACAGGAAATTGTTCAACCATGACTTTCTGGTTCACAGGGGTATAAATATGAGGTAACACATAAGCCAAATTCCCTTAGTCATTCATAACAATGGGTAAGACCAACGAATATAGCTGTGATGTGCGGCAAAAGGTTTTTGAGCTTCACAGAATGGGAAGTGGCTATAAGAAAATAGCACAAGCATTGAACATGTCCATTTCCTCCATCAGGGCAATAATTAAGAAGTTCCACAGCTGGAGAATTGTAGATGTTAGTTGCATCTTGGGGTCAGAAAATCTCCAAAACTACAATCCGAAGTCACCTACATCAGCACAAATTGTTTGGAAGGGTTTCAAGAAAAAAGTCTCTACTCTCATCCAAAAAACAAGCTCAAGCGTCTTCAGTTTGTCAGACACTACTGGAACTTCAAATGGGATCGGGTTCTATGGTCAGATGAAACCAAAATAGAGCTTTTTGGCAATAAACACCAGAGGTGGTTTTGACGCACACAGAGAGGTAGCCATATGGAGCAGTTCCTCATGCCCAAGGTTAAATATGGTGGTGGATCTTTAATGTTTTGGGGCTGTGTTTCTGACAGAGGACCTGGACATTTTGTTAGGATACATAGCATCATGGACTCTATCAAATATCAACAGATATTAAATGAAAACCTGACTGCCTCTGCCAGAAACCTTACAATGTCTGTGATTGGATCTTGACAATCTTAGGTTGGATCTTAGGACAATGATCCTAAACATACATCACAATCCACACAAAAATGGCTGATCACAAAATCAAGGTCTTGTCATGGCCATCCCAGTCTCCTGACTTGAAACTGACAGAAAACCTGTGAGGTGAACTGAAGAGGAGAGTCCACCAGCGTGGACCTTGAAATGTGAAGGATCTGGAGAGATTTTATATGGAGGAACAGTCTCAGATCCCTCACCATGTATTCTACAACCTCATCAGGCATTATAGGACTCAGAGACGTTATCTTGGCAAAGGGACGTAGCACAAAGTATTGACTAAAAGGGTGCCCATAATTGTTGCACAAATATATTTAGCACATTTTTTTTTTATAAACCTGTGTTTTGTTTGCAATTGTTTGATATCCATGAGAGCAGAGTATTTTTGTGAATTTTTTAAAGCAAAAGATCAAAAGGTTAAGCAATGAAGACAATTTTTCACAGCCTTCTTTGCTCATATTTACCAAGGGTGCCAATATTAGTGAAAGGCACTGTACAGTATGTTTGTCTATAATGATACACCATCTACATTATGTTTTCACCCAAAACTAGCTTTAAAGACCACCATGTTTTGATGTTACTGAATAATAAAGTGTTTGATATTTCACAAAAAAATGTGATTACATAACATAAAAAAGCCCCGAAGCACCTACAACGTTACCATCATTAAGAAACCAAGGTTCGACTCTAAACACACCCACACCCGTCCATTATCTGCATTTGCATATGGAATATGATAGTTTATACAGTTATAGTTTATAACACACTAATGCTTGTCATGTGTTTAATCCTAAATAAGATTTTTTAAGAGAGAGTTTCACCTCCCTCAGTTTCTGAAAAGAACATGGCAAATCTGCTTCAGTGCATTTTTTTGACAAGTCTGCTCAAGGATTTAATACCACAAGGATTAAAAAAAAAAAAAAAAGACACTTTTTATAAAGTTTAGAGTGATTCAGTTCGTCTTCTAAAGTTGATGTCGCTATCAGGTTTTGTCCATTTGTGAAACTATTACAACAGCCTTCAAATGTTGTTTATTTAAAGCCTGCTGATCTGATAACAACATGTCTAGCTGTGCATGTGTATTGCGTAGGTCATTATTATGGTCTGTTGTAGTTGGTTTGTGAAATGAAGCTGTCGTGTTGCTCGCGTTCTACTGCTGTTTACGTGTTGCTTCACTGCTTCGGAAATTGCCAGGGTCTGGGAGAATACGCGTTTTTGAATTGTACATTTAATTTAGAAAGCTGGGTGGGTAGGACCCTGAAGGAATGCTGCCCAGGGGCCGTCATGATGAACTTCCAACACTGTGCAGACACCATGCCAAATTACTGTGTGAGATCAATGTGCCAGGGCTGACGATGAAGTAGTGCTACTCAGTCCTAGAGACATTCTTGGGATGTGTTGATGAAATATGAAAAGGATGCGATACGTGGAGCAGCCCCATGAGATCACAGGTAAAAAGTATCTGATGATCTGAGATCAGGAGAACCAGGACATCTAATGCACATTTGTATGCAAGCAAAATGGATAATCGGGATGAGTATGTTGTGAACAATCAATCAAGCAGGAAGGAGGCTAAGAAAAAAAGAGGGTGAAAAATGGAATGCTAAAATAGAAAGTTGGTAATTGAGTGGTAGAAAGGAAGCGAGCGCAGTGCGAGAGCTGGGGTAATGATGAAAAGAAACATGCCTTTGATCTGATCAGAGCTACAAGACAGTCATACTGATGAACTTCAGCAGCCCTTATTCACATGCTGAAGAGAGCGTGCGTACACGCTCTCTCTCTCTCTCTCTCTCTCTCTCTCTCTCACACACACAAACACACACACACACACACAAACACAAACACACTCAGAAAGGTTGCTCATTAATACTCATCATCTGCTTACCGACACATCACATCCCCAATGAGGCAAGACATTACACCAATCTGCTCTCTTTCTCTTCATCTTTTCACACACACACACACACACACACACACACACACACACACACACACACACACACACACACACTATATGTTATCTCTGGATTTAAGCACATTTAAGTATGCGGTCATCTATCTACTCTTTATCCTACTCTTTTTAGAGGTAGCAATGAGCACACACATGCACACACACACACACACACACACACACACACCTCACAAAAATGACAAACAGTCAAGGTCTATAACGCTTTAATAATCTTCCAGTTCTCTGATCAGCTCTTTTGGGCTCTCCTGTCCTATTAGGGAGGATTAATTTTGGGATGAAGTCAGGGAAAACGAGCCTGATTTCCCTTGGGCCATTCCAGCTATAGAGAGTAGGGTTTACTCAGAAAAGGTGAGCTCTGCCTGAGGTAGAAAACACACATGAGCCCTCTACCTGGAGGAGGTGAGGAGCACTAACACTGTGGGAATGACTTAATCTCTGAATAACTTCCTAAAACGATATGGGAAGAGATGTATCAGGTTGCTCAGGTGTGTGAAGAGGCTCTTACAGTGAGTTAGATGTGTATACAGCCCGCAGGCTGTGGAATCATTACCACCAAATAGTTAGAAGAAGGACAAACACACACACACTCTCTCTCTCTCTCTCTCTCTCTCTCTCTCTCTCTCTTCAACACACATACACACATGCTCATTCAGAAGAAAAGTGACAGGTGATCACACTCGTATACACGTTCACAAGCAGTGCTGGGGGCCACAGGTTAATATCTTTTCCATGCTTTTCATCTGGCGGCAGAGTGCGAACTCTGCTCCAACCTGAACTCATCAGGAGGAATGACAGCCGTCCCTAATGGCCCCCTCAGGCCACCGTAACACTATCAGGACCAGAACATTGCTACTATGCTATTGCTAAACTACCCAGGATGCCTCTACCAAACTCATTCTTAATGTTTGACTTACTATAATTGTTGAGAAAGAGAGCGAGAGAACAACATTTTATTTTATATGATTCATTTACAATCATTAAATTATTAACCTATATGATGTATATGATTTTATTCAAAAAGCACATGTTCATAAATCAACAATCCTTTGAAGGATTCACAGATCCTTTGCGTGGATTGTCCTCAGCGTGCCCCTCTCCCAGACACGCCAGTCGGCTTCTCATTGAGTTTCACATTCAATTCAATTCCATTTTATTTACAGAAACATGGGATACAGATTTTAAATTTGTGAATTAATCCCTATTGAGCAAGCCGGTGACGACGTTAGCAAGGAAAAACTCCCTAAGATATTAAGAGGACGAAACCTTGAGAGGAACCAGACTCAGAAGGGAACCCATCCTCATCTGGGAAACAACAGATAGTGTGAAAGTAAAAGAAAGTTCATTATGGTATTATATGAAGTCTGTTTGTTGAACTAGTCCACTGTTTAAAGGAGTTGATTGGACATCCCTGTTATAGACAATCGAGTGGTTTCAACTTCGTTGCAACAGTTTGGGGGACGCCTACATATAAGTGTGAGGGTTAGGTGTCTACAAACTTTTGGCCATATAGTGTATCTGTATCTACATGTGTGGCCTAAGTTTGCCCAAGTCATTTTCCATGAACACAGTACATAACAGCAAAGTAATTATAGTGCCTGTATGATTTTTTATTTAATAGTGATAAACAATGATGGAAAAACCTGCAATTAAAATACAAGTGATGTATATGTAATAATTAAATGATCATTATTTGAAGAACCCAGCAGAGGTATTCTGCCCTGTACACAGTGCATGGTCTGTGTGGTCTTGATTGAGTGGCAGCTATGCCGGGAAGTGAGAGAGGGGGATGTTTTAAAAAGGAAATCATATTTGCACAATCCTCAGCTAGTGGATTCATTTCATGCGTGGAAGATCAAGGGCAGGGGAAATTTGCCACTCGAGATTTGACTGGAGCTACACCACAGCCATCATCCAGCAGAAAAATTCTACAAACAAAAATAATTATCTGTATTTGTATCGCTTTAGAGCACTGTTTATTCAGAATACTCAGTTACATTCCTAATGCATACAAACTATTAAAACCCTATTCAGAATGGATTTGTTTTACATGGGGAGCTGAGTTAATATAATTAGTAATAAATTAGTATCTTGGTCCCATCTGAATTAATCAGGTCAGCAATTTTTACAGACATGTTGGTAAAAACTGTGCTGAAAGAGATATTGTGCAACAAAGGACTCATCACAGAAGCAATGTTTCTCTGGGTTTTCTGTCAGTTATTTAGTTTAGGGCACAGGTAATGAAAATGGGTCTTTATTAATCACATATATGTTACAGCACAGTGAAAATCTTTACTTTGCATACCCCAGCATGTCAGGAATCTGGGGTCAGAGCACAGGGTCAGCCTTGATACAACTCCCAGAGGTTAAGTGCCTTGCTCAAGAGCTCAACAGTGGCAGCTTGGCAGTGCAGGGGCTTGAACCCCGACCTTCCGATCAGTAACCCAGAGCCTTAACCGCCAAGCCACCATTGCTTCATGTTTATGTACAGCCTACATACAGTGCATAAAACAAGACTACACACCCCTGTTAAATTAGCAGGTTATTGTGCAAAATATTGGTATTTGGCACTATCCATGATTCCTCTCTCTTGACAAGAGCCCCAGTCCAAACTGAAGAGAAGCAGCCCTATAGCATGATGCTGCCACCACCATGTTTCACTGTGGTTATGGTGTGCTTTGTAGAGTTGGGGTACTCGATCCTGGATTTGGTTATGAACAAACTCAGACTTGTCACACACTCGTGAAAATTTTGACACGGACTCTGGCATTTTGGACTATTCAGAGTGCAGTCAAGTCCGTGTCATTTGTAATATGAAAAAAAGACAGAAAATAAATAATGACATAAATTAAGATAACAAGAAATTAATGCTTGATGAATGTTTCCCTGCTTGACCAAGCCACCTCATTGTGCGAGTACCGAATTGAGTTCTCTTAAGTGACTTATTACGCTTGGATGGTCATCATGTCAAAATGCAGGTCTGGCCAAGTATTCATGCAAACACAGTCAGTTATGTCTTAAGTGAAAGTAAACAGTTGGGGAAAAAAATCGGAGGTGAGTCAATACAGTATATTGAATCTGTGCATTAGGTCTTAAATGACAGCAGTCTAATAAACCTGCAACTGTCTGTGTCATTAATGTTCATCAAACAACAAAAGACAAAAAGAAAAATCACTCACTCACTCACTCACTCACTCGACTGAATAACTTCAGTAAAGGTAATAAGAATCGCTGTACATGTCATACAATGACATGTATTTTATTTTACATTTAATTGCTTCATTCAATTTCCGTAGTATTTCTAACTTGAACACTACTGATAGACCTCAGAAAACGTATCGTTATCGTGAAATAAGATTGTAGTCATATTGCAAACCACTAAACCGGAGGTCTTCAACAGGGGGTCCGCGACCCCTAGGAGGTTCGCGGAGGTACTGCATGGGGGTCGCGAAAGTTTTGGTACCAGTTTGATACAACACAATTTCATACAATATATATAATTAGGGGGTCCCCGCTCCATCTCGCCATCAGTTTGGGTGTCCTTGGCCTGGAAAACGTTGAAGACCCCTGCCCTAAACATTAACATTTCATGATTCCAGTCTTCAATTTCACGTAAAATGTGAACTGTAATTCTTAATGTAGTAAATATCATAAACCATGCTGATAGGGAGTTTCTTTTCTTTTTTTAGAACTGAAAATGAAAAAAAGTTACAAGATCAGATCTGTGTTCAGCTATATAT
>JAFFST010052338.1:61069-71825 GCA_022414735.1 Noturus placidus
ATATATATATATATATATATATATATATATATATATATATATATATATATATATATATCAAAAGGTTAAACAATGAAGTAAATTTTTTACATCCTTCTTTGCTCATATTTACCAAGGGAGCCAATACTAATGGGGAGAACTCCACATGACAATTTATTTTATTAACCTAATAATCTACACTTTCTAGAGTGGAAACTGCATTGCATTTATTTTTACAAACCATTCTTCACAAAATTCAATCTATCTTCATTAAAACAAAATCTATATTCAGAGCCAAACCTCTCAATTTCTAGATTATCTGCATTCATGAAATTTTTACATATTCATTCCTATTTAGAAGAACATCAGAGAGGTATTTCAAAATGTTCCTAACTGTTGGATGTGTGTTAAATTTGATCGTGGTGTTTTCTTGGTTACACAATAAACGAATGATTTTCCATTAAACTCTTTTTTTAAAAGCCTCTTGAGAGCAACTCACAGTAAAATAATTTCATTCTAACATCATCCAAGACAAAATTTTTAGTTTGATTAAGTATGCAAATTTCGGCAGATTTCAATTAGACAAAGCCTCATTTTTGTATAAAGACATGCATATTTTTCAAAACTGTTCCAATACAAAAATCAACTGATTAAAAATTATACACACACACACACACACACATATATATATATATAAGACCCTATTCACCAATACTGCCTTAATGACTGAGTGGGTAGTCACAATAGTAAACAGATTTCTCTATCATCATGATGCCCATGATCGGGTAGTGTCATTCTGATTGATAGGGGAGAGGGTGATGCCATCCTTCCCACCCAGAGAGCAGGACCAATTATGGTCTTGGACTCAAATGGCTTTGTAGTTATCAGAATTCAAACATGCAATTTCCCAAATATACCACATTATCATTTCAACATGGGCTGGGAATTCAGAATTTGTACTCAAACAATGCACAATTCCCATGAAAATGCATAGAAAACCGAACTACGCTCTCATCATTTTCATTCTCACGTCAACTAAAAAGTCTGCAATCAAAAAACTGCTGTCAGTTTTTTACAAAAGACCTAATGTTTTCTCATGACATTATCAATCCTGGGATTTTATTTTATTTTTTATAATCAGGTTTTTTTTAATAGCCTCCAACAGGCTTCAAATCCGGATTGAACAGTTCAGTTCCCTCAGACAGCTAATAAAAAGGATTTTAATCTCACACCTACTGTTTTCTCAGGACCGGTGATCAATCTGAGTGTTCTCTATGATCGGTTCTCTTCGGCATTAAATTGCTTCAGGGTGAACCTCTGTGTCCATGAAGGTCAGCGTTTCAGCGTTAGTTCAAGATTGTTTCACCTCTTCGGATTCTGCGTAGAAGACTTTTATCGTTTTAATAATAGTCAAATAGAATCAAAGAGTCCTTCTGATCTGTTAGATGGCACTGAGAGACCCAGTCATTTAATGTCTTAGTAAAAGCAAAAATTCTAAGCAACTGGAATAACACTTTTAGCTCTACATCACCCTCACTCTCTCTCCCTCGCTCTCTCTAAAGTCTCTCATCTCTCAGGTTTTTATAGTTTTCACTATAACCTTGATGACAGCTTCCTTTGAGAGCTTGCCTCTTTCTTCACCAGCATTAGCAAACAGTGCATTTCCTCTTCACTCATATATACGCATGGGAGACTTTTCCTGTTTATTTAATTGCATGGTAGTGTGGGGGCTTCCAGTGAGAGCATCGAAATACTCTAGTGCTTTTACATATTCTTTATCCTTTCCCCCCAACCTTCTAATGTTCTTCATGTCGGTGCAATCCTTTATAATATGGTGTGGGTTCTGTTTTCATATCAGATGGCAGGGCAGGTCCAGAGTGACTATCAATGTCACGAATAGCCTGAACCATGTCAAGTGGCACTTAGAAAACAAGATGTGTACCTGAAATGTTTATACAACCTCCGCACACACACAGACCCACAGACACTCAGAGTGATTGGCATATAGTCACCCTGCCTGTAGGCACATGCCTCACAGCACTAAGCCGTGAGCTGGCAAACTCATTACTGACTTTCTCACACACCTGCTTGTTCCTCGGTATGTGCAACATGCATGTGTGGCAATACCGACCATCCACAGACAATAGTGCTTCGGGTAAAAACAATTTTTTACAAAAAAACCCCCAAAAACCTGTTTAGTATCAGTTTATTAGGAATGTTAGCTGTTTTGCATTGTTTAGAGATAGGAGTAGACTCATTCTGCAGCAGATAAAGCTTGCACAAATGCGGCAAAAACACACACACCTGTAGCTATGCTTGGTTTTTTACAACCTTCCTTCTTTTCTGTCGCTCAACTCGTTTACTTCTTTTATCTTTCCCTCACTGCTTTCTCCTTTTCACTCTTTCTCTAGCACACTCTCGCCGTGTCTCCCTCTCTCCAGGCTTATCTGATAGAGGGATGTAACGATAAGTCCTCCACTTCAGAGCTTTGCTTTCCCTCAGGCAGAAAGTGTTATCTGTAGTCTGCATGGTGAGAGAGAGAGAGAGAGAGAGAGAGAGAGAGAGAGAGAGAATTGCTCTTTTCATCAAGGTCCAATTCCAGTGGCAGTAGCTCACCAGCCGTAGCGCTGCAGTCACTGTAATTCTTTTCCTTAATGTTGAAATTCATGTAACAACAGTTGTGAGTTTCATGACTTTCAGGAGTTTATTCATGAGATCTTGTACAAAGCCTGTTAAACTCTGATGCGATACACCTTCTCGATATCTTGATTAGCATGAGCTGTGTTAGATTTAAGTTGTGACCTCACTACTTTCCTCTCATCAAGTACCTGCATCAGGCTGCAAACACTGGTGCATACAGACCAGCTGTCTCCAGGAAACTGGTTTCGACATTCATCCTCCCTATTGGAATCCTTTTGTAAAGGGTGGGTTTATTAAGACAAGAACTGAATGGTCACGACTGTAAAACCAACAACAGAGTATGAGAGAGAGAGAGAGAGAGAGAGAGAGAGGGAGGGAGAGAGAGTGTGAGTGTGTGAGGGAGAGACAGAGTAAGACAGAGAGAGTGTGAGAGAGACAGAGTGAGAGAGTGTGAGAGTGTGTATGTGAGAGAGAGTGTGTGAGAGTGAGTGTGTGTGAGAGAAAGAGAGAGAGAGAAACAGGCTGAGAAGCTCTAGGCATCAGCATGCGGCACATGCATTTCCGCAGCACTTTCAAATCACCGTTCGACACTCTCTCACAATCACACACGCGCACAGCTGCAGTAATTTTCTGCGATGGGAGATCAATAAAGCACATTGAGGAAACCGAGATCCCATTTTTTGACCCGTTACCTTCCAGCTGTCTTCGCCAATCAGACGCGCCACCGTTACCATGACGACAGCTCGCGAAGGCCACCTCTCAGAGCTGCATGAAAGACCTGCGCATTTACATTTATTTCCAGTGCCTGAGATCTTCGTAAATCAGTTGAAACATTAACTAAGCATCATTAAACGGCATGTGTTAATGTAGCTTAATTAGTTACAGTGCAGCCCGTAAGTAATTGGGTGCACGGTTCTTGTTGATTTCAGCTTCTGGGAGAAACAGCATGAAGTGCTAAAGTAACTGACAAAAATATAATAACAATAATCATCATCATTATTTAAAAAAAAGACTAAATGTAGGAAAATGCCTTTCATGCCTTCATTGTTTTCAGTCACAAGAATAAGAAGTACAGCCTAAGGCTTACGATACACGTCCGAAACAAATCTATGTTAATCCTGTAACGTACAGCAGCGTGTTTTGCTCTTATTGAGCTGTATCTCTGGTCAGAGCTGTGTTAGCAGGCTGTGAAGGTGCCACGGCTTCCTATCTACATCACTTGGGAGAAGATGGAGGAGCCGCATAAAGGGTCTGAAAGGGCCAATTCCTCCCATTTATGATGGGGAGAGATTCAATCCTCCATACCAAAGCACAGCTTATTGGGGTCAAAAAACGGATCGGAGAATCGCTCCCTACCGAACAGAGGCATAAAGAGAGATGGCGCTTCGGAAAGGTAGAGAGCGCAAGGAGAAAGCAGCATTTAATAAAAGGAATCTGTGACTGTGAGAGAGCTGCACTTTTGAGGCTAAAGGTTATCGCACTTCCTCTGAACCGCACTCCTGACAACACACACACTCCGCTGTTACCATGGCAACATCCGCTGCACAATGACGAGAGGAGTCACGGCTTGTAAGAGCTACCTGAACATTCTTACACAGGAGAACATTTCTTAGACAGAGGAGAAATACAGAACTCAGAAATAGAAGAGAGAGAGAGAGAGAGAGAGAGAGAGAGAGAGAGAGAGAGAGAATGAATGCAACCAAGTGAGACGAAGAGAGTGTGTTGGAGAGGGAGAGGATGACAGAGCGAGAGACAGTGTAAGATGATAGTGTGTTCAAGGTTACTGCGGAACAGACCTTTGCGTGTTCATTAAGGATTCCAGAAGATAATTGGCTTTGGAGATGAGCTGTATATGTATAGAGAGAGAGGAGAAAAGTGTACAGCGTGATCACCCAAAATACCGTGTGTGTTATCCCTCTTATTTGAAGACAATATTAGTAATTGTCACGTATATTACAGGTATACGGACATTAGTTATCTGCCATAATATGCAGGCTGAGTGTGTGAGAGGGTCACTAGAATAGCAGGAGAGTTGACTTGAGAAACGCTCACAGTTGAGTGACTGGTGTTGCAGATGTTTTATTGTGAGATCTGCCACGGTCAAGACAACTACATCCCAGTAAATCACCAACTCTGCAAACAGATCATACCCCAACTCCCCCCATTCTACAGCTGAAAAGGGAATCCTGTCACACGCATGAACATTTCTTTTAATAATATTTTATACACACACACACACACACACACACACACACACACACACATACATACATACATACACATATATATACACACACAAAATTAATTGTTTGCAGGAATGTACACACTCCTCCACAGTCTCTCATACGTGCACATTAAAAACTATACTGTTGAGTTGTCGAGTGGTGAATTATGCTGTCGCCCTTTTCCTCTTCCTCAGGCTCATGGTCTTCATCATCTTCATGATCCATGGTTGACCATTATGTTCTGCACGGGAAAGAAAAAAAAACAGTCCGCTGTTTACATTCATCACTCGCTCTCGGTGCCTTCTTTACCATAACCTTCTCTCTGAGCTCTTCTCTTAAAATAGCTATTGGATTCTACACGAGGAATTCACACCCACACACACAATTTTACGCTTTAAAACATATTACACCACAACTCTGTTAAATTCGTGATTCCGACTGGTCAGAAAGTGTCAGTTTTCTATAATAACGCCGGCCCGTAGTGACGGCTGCAGGGCAAATCACAGGTTTATACTAATGCGCTGGTTTTAATACGTTATCGTTTCTATAGTAACAGGTAATTCAGAGGGACTTGCATGGTGGACACTCCACATAAAGCCTAATAATAAATGTATTTAAAAATGGGGTTTTAAAACACATAGTTTATATATGTTTATAGTGTACTTTTCTGTAAGGACGTGTTTGTTTAATATTTTAGGAAAGACTCTCTAGACTGTCAACACTGTATAACAAAGGTAAGGCTGTTCCTTTATGTTTTCTGAATCTTCAGGGCTTTGTGATTTCTCAGAAACATCACAAGCATGACATTTTTGTTCTTATTAACATGAAGCGAGAGAAGAAAAAAAAGACTGGTGTGTGGAATGTGCTGTTCTTCAATCAACAGACGTTTGTAATTGACAGATTACTGTGCTATAAGAAGGGAAAAATAACCTCTGCTGTTACAGGAAAATTGCCAACTTAATAAACACAGTTCTTGTGTAAGGTATGTAATGTATTAACTAGGCCGGATAAGTGCTATCTTATGAAAATAATTTATCCAACACTATAGGACATGGAGGCAACACGATGGAGCACTAAGCTGAGAGTTGCAGTTATAGCCCCAGGGTATCCGGTTTGATCTTGACTTCGTGTTACAGTCTGTGCTGAGTTTGGCAAGTTCTCCCAGTCTTCTCCCCTCCGGGTTCTAAATATGTCAGTAGGTGAACTGGCTACACTAAACTGCCAAACAAAAAGTGTGAAAGAGTGTGTGAATGTGTACAAGTGTGTGGTGCCTTGTAGTGGCCTAGCCAGTGTCACTGGGATAGACTCTGGACCCACCACCACCTTGACCAGGATAAAGCTGTTACTAAAGATAGATAAATCAATAAATGAATAGATTACATGGAACCTTACTATACACTATATGGCCAAAAGTATGTGGATATCTGACCATCACATCACACCCCTATCCCAATCCAAAAATAATGGGCATTACGCAGAGTTTTCTTGAGTTGTTTTTTTTTTTTGGAGCATCGCTGCGGGAATCTGCCCATTCAGCCACAAGAGCATTAATGATGCTAGACACATCCCAAAGGTGTTCAGTGGGGTTGAGGTCAGGGCTCTGTGCAGGCAACTCGAGATTTTCAACACAAACTTTGACAAAACATGTCATCATGGGATCTCGCTTTGTACACAGGGGCATAGTCATGTTGGAGCAGGTTTCATCCCCTTAGTGCCAATGAAAGGAAATCTTAATGCTGAAGCATACAAAGACATTCTATACAACTGAGTGATTCGAACGTTGTGGTAAAAGTTTGGAGAAGGCCCACATATGGGTGTGATGTTCAGGTGTCTACATACTGCATGACCACATGCCTGATATCTTTAGGCACAGTCTGTTACTTTCCGAACAGAGATCACAGAGCGTTTACAAGACCAAAAAATGATGGAAATGGTTTCTTTTAATGCTGTCATAAATCTAAATGGTAAAATTTTAAGCTGTATCCAAGACTGACTTCATCTCTCCTGCTAAGAACAAATAATAGAAACCACCAGGCAATTTGTTCTTGTTGGCACGTAACTTGCTACTGAATTGAATTAGTTTCCCAACTAACAAACAAACGGCTACATAATTGATTGATTAAATATATATTTTCGCCCTAATTTGGTCACCTGCCAGCTGTCCATTATAACATATGACATCTACCAACGGGGGATGGTGTAGGCCAACATGTGCTTCCTCCGAAACATGCAAAGTCAGCCAACTACATCTTTTTGAACTGCTCCTCATGCTACGTCACAGGGTTGACTAGCAGACTCCGACAAAAGTACTATCTAGACTATTCAGCATACACGAGCTCACAGATGCCGACAATTAGCTAGTGTCACTGTGATTGACAGGGAAGAGAGAGTAGGCTATCCTTCCTATGCAGAAAACACAATAAATTTTGCTCCATTGGCTCCTGGATTTGAACTTGTTATCTCCAGATGATAGGCTGAATGCTTTTCTGTTGCACCACATACATTTATATAGATTACCAGCTAGCCCAGACTGTCCACTTACACGCGTGTTCGTGGGAGGTGGCAAAAACCCAGGCAAACATGAGCTCAGGATAGAAGCGGGACCCTGGAGCTGCGAGATGATGACTCTCAGCATCCGGTTTGTACTATATAATCTTTTATGTACCAACTATATTACTACTAACTTTTTACAGCATCATCTATTTTCATTAGAACTACACTTTTGCAGTGAAGAAGAGTGGAATGGTTCCAGACTAAGGTACCTTGTCAGTGAAAATGGCTAGAAGTGAAAGGGAAGGGAAGATAGTCTTGATTAAAGGTATACTAATGGGAATTGGTGCTTTTTCACATTTAGTGTGATAACCACAATGTGATTTCATTGGGGGAAAAAAAAAAAAGTAGTAGTGACTTCATCTCATCCTGCTGCCTGAGAGGAATGTATGAGTGTGTGTGTTACTTATTGCCTGTCTAGAGGCTCTCTGCGGTAACTACGGAGATGTCGAAGGCGCATTATCAGTAAGCAGCGCTGTGAGGGTATGTCATCCGTTCAGTGGGAGGGGTAATGATGCTGTGTTATAACGATACTGATCAAGCACTCCAATGGAGCGAATATGTGTGTGTTTGTCAAAAGGAGGCAGAAAGTGAAAGACTGCATGCATACTGTGAAAAAAGACAGAAAATGCAAGCAAGTGTGTATATTATACCGTCTTCCTCATATCAGAACCACTTTGCTAGCCACCAACTCTGTGCAAGATTATTCTCAAAAGCACTCCCTTCTTTCTCCATCTTTCTCCTGCTCCCTGAAGCCCTTATTTCCTTCTGTTCTTCATAGCGGTGTGTCTAGGTAGTTAGATATTAAGGGACGATACCACATAAGTGTGCATAGGACCGAGCTGCATTTGCAGAACATCTGAGATGTTCCTTAATGCTAAATTAATGACCACATAATGACTGTGCATCAGCTTCATAGTTGCCCTTTAGTTCCTAACACTTAAGAGATTTATTTAAAACACCTACAGCGCTAAAGGGATCATTTCAGTCAAATCGAGCTAGATATAATACATTATATTTGCAGAAATTGCAGGTAATACTAACCCCTCTGTGAATAATGACATGACAGATTGGTTTCAGTGCAGAACTCAGAAACGGTCATACAGAGGAAATGATCATAAATAGTGACCAAGCAGGTTTTCAATCGCATCTAAACCTTTTTGAATACTGCTGGACCATTCGGAAGGAGAGCTACATCAATTTAATGCATTCAAAGCTGTAATAATCATATGGCTGGAAACCAGTATGCAGCAATAAAATACCCATGAAAAACAAGTTTAACGATTTCAGCATCATCTACAAAAATAAAAATCATTAACATGAAGATGACAAATGAAACCTTTAGTACAAAATATTCTTTCATATTCAAACCAAACCAAAAATTCCCAACAGTTTTAGTGATGTTGATTCTCTTTGCGTGTTGACAGATGCCAAGCACCCATTAAATGACCAAGCATAGCTAGCTGATTTACATTCAGTGCCGCTCACAGTGAGCTAAATGGCCGAAAGAGCACCTGCTTAAGCGTAATGTGCGATAAATCTTCCAGTAATGCAGCTTAGCCATTGCAGAGCATCGGCTACCACAGACGCCCACTAATTATTCCTCCTGTTATACAGAGCAATTGCATTTGTCCTAACTGACGAGCTAGTCTTAGGATTTCAGCTAGGAATTCTTTTAGGTTTTTGGATTACTGTCATGTCATTAATAAGAAATTTCACAAAATTTAATTTGTGTGCACGATTGAATTAAAGGGGATTTATTATGCAAAATTCACTTTTACATGGTGTTTGTACATAAATGTGTGTCGGCAGTATGCGTACACAACCACCCTACGATGGTAAAAATCCACCCACTCCTTTATTATATTCCCAATAAATCATAAACAGTGTCTCAGAATGAGTCGTTTTCATTTTCACCCTAACGTGACGTCATGTTGGAACAGGCCCCACCCAAGCATAGCTCCTCCCCGAGTGAGCTGCACACTGTCAGCCATATTTTCCACGCTGGAGCAGCTATAGTGATAAGAAGAATGTCTCAGCTTTGTAAGCTTTGTAAGGAAATGTGCTTCAAAAAATACCTTAGATCATTTTTACCTGACTGCTTTTTGAGTGAGGTTCAATACAAAGCAGGATTTGCTAAAAACTTGACTCAAGCACGGATCAGTACCAAGCTTCATATCTAGAAAACGCAAGAATCGCACTTTATATTTTATGAAAGTTTTCAAATCACCTTTTACAAATTTACTTGTTAGCAGATTCTACGGCTAATGTGGCTAAAGTTAACATCGTCTCTGATAGTATTTTATTATGCACGATACAGTAAAGTAAAGACTGTCTTTTTGAAAACTGTGCAGGTTCTGTGCGAATCATTTTATACCAGGCTGCATTGTGAACGAGCTTGCTAGCAGATTTCACGGCTAATGTTGTTACTGTAGTATCCGAACGCACCAGCTGTTCTCTTCTGGAAAGGGGCGGGGAGAAGCATCTCGTTTGCATTTAAACAGACACTCACCAAAACAGCATGTTCCTGCTTCCACCCATTTACAGTATGGTATAATAAATGATCTGTGGGGTATTTTGATCTGAAACTTCACAGACACATTCTGGGGCCAACTGAGACTTTATATTACATCTTGTAAAAAGGCTTAAAAGAGGTCTCCTTTAAATAAGCCATTTAAACTTGGCAACTTAATCCAAATAAAACTGCAGTAACTTATGGCCGACGACACGATCTGAAGCAGATCAATCAAGGTAGTGATTAGTCTCCTTGTACATACATTTACACAAATTCTGGGGCTTTTGTTGCATATAAACATTTTTCAGTAACTAACTGGATTTTCATGAATACCACATTTCTTGTGTGAATGCTCCTGTGAACGATGTACGAATAAATTCGTTCGTATCCAGCTTGATAAGTGAGGCCTAACTTGAATAACACAATCAGTTAGTGTTCCAGACATACTGACAATACCTGCAACCTTTTCAGAAATGTATGAGGGAAGTAATTTAATCACAAGATCAATATTATATCGTCATAACACCCAGTCCTACATGGAATCTATCAGTGAGTGATACCTGATCATTTCCCTGCTATTTATCTCAAAAGTTTTCCTCTCTTGCTCTTTCTCCCTCTCTAAAGTTCAGGTTCTAGTCTTTTGGACCCATGTGCGAGATGCTGTGCGGTCTTTATACCACAATGATGGCTGTTAATGTCAGTGGAACTGAATGAAGACGTCTACCTGAAAGACATCTGGCCAAGCAATTTGCTCCTCATGCGGATGTGTGCCCCAACAAGCCTACTCATTTTATGAAAGGCCATTCCCACAGTGCAAACAAAACAGAGAAAAAAAAAAAAAAAAAAA
>JAFFST010052338.1:71845-85129 GCA_022414735.1 Noturus placidus
TATATATATATATATATAACCCAAGCAGTCAGAGATGTAGAGAGGGCAAGAGTGAATCAGAGAAGATCAAAAGGCAGACACAAGCAGAATGATAAAAGTAAAGATGAACAAAAATAAGGGACACTTCATCGTATTGATATTTCTCTTTGGTCCTGGGTTTTAAATGAAACGAGAGTCAACAGTAGCATCCGGTATAAAACTGTACTATGGCAGCACAGAGTGGAAAGGGACGATGAAATACCCTTAAGACAAGGAAGGCACAGGGACGGATGGCAGCCCAGAAGAGATAATACAGTGAGATAATGTCACAGATTGTGTGCCTCACATGGACAGACTTAACATTTCCACAGCTTATAAAGAGGATGGTTTAAACAATGCCTGTCAACCTCACTAAATATATGAGCAAAATCACTAGGCAGGCACCCACACATATGCATGAAATATATGCCCAATATGCCAAGGGAAATGTCACAGACACATTACACTTCAATGTTTATGCTTCTGCTTGTCTTTTTTAGCACTGCTTCTCTTTTTATTGTGCTCACTCACTTAATGACACCTCTTTCTCTTTTTCCAAGGAAAAAAGAAAAGAAAAAAAAAAAGACACTCCACAGCCTATCACAATAACAATAATGCCTGTGTGTCTGTAACGAGACTCTTTTTGGCACCGTTTTTAGACCAGACTGAGTTGCAGATGGGGAGATGGTCTCTCTTTACGAATATCCAATGCTCTTTCGGTTTTTCGAGGACTATTACCCTGGATTATAATAGCTCTTCCTCTGATTTTAGGGTCTCATAATATAAGGGTAACTCTGTAGCAATAGATTTTGATACACTGAACCAGGATTTACACAGACATTCAGGGTACAAATTTAGTCTTAGGTGCCACAAAAAATTGACCTAAGAATAAGAGCCATGTACACATTTTAAAGCTGTAAGAGTACTCGTAAATGAACAAGTATTTAGGAGTGCTCCAGAGGAGTCTCAGACCATTATGAGTAATAAAAGGATCTTCTGAGCTCGGTACTGCAACTGATTGATAATGTAGGACTCATAAAGGCGTTCCTGGTTATGACAAATTTCTCATTTTTAATTCCAGATTTAATTAGTAATGAAAAATCTTCAGCTATTAAAAAAAAAAAAACCAAAAAAAAAACCCTAAAAAAACCCCACTGTAATAATGGCTGGCTGAGGGAGAACCGTATTGGACACTACATGTAATCATCAAGCTGCTCTGTTCATTTGATCTCATGAGTAAACAGTAAAAGAGTTAAGGGTAAACAGCCAAAGAAAACAGACCGTTTTCTCTGACAATCATATACTTTGACACATCACCTTATATACACACACATGCATACATGAATTAATATGAGAAAAATATCTGTGTATATTCCCATTGATATTTTACATTTTTTAGTACACCTGGGAGACTAGGAACATGTAATTGTAATTGTAAGAATGACTTGCTCAGAGGCTTACTGTTTCACATGGGTATAAATATGAGCTAACACATAGGCCAAATTCCCTTAGTCATTCATAACAATGGATAAGACCAAGGAATATAGCTGTGATGTGCGGCAAAAGGTTGTTGAGCTTCACAAAATGAGAAGTAGATATAAGAAAATAGCATTAAAAATTCCCATTTCTACCATCAGGGCAATAATTAAGATGTTTCAGTCTGTGTGTGTGTGTGTATGTGTGTGTGTGTGTGTGTGTATGTATGTATATATATAAATATACACACACACACACACACACACACACACGTGTGTGTGTATATTATTTTTTATCTAATTAATATAACACAAAAATGTTTGTATGTCAGTAAAGAAAGCAGCATAATACATAAGAGACCACTTCTCAGACTAAAAACACAATTAAGGCTGCTGGGTTTTCTGCAAAAATAAGAAGCAAGTGTAACAGTCAAAGTCTCCAGAAGAACTGTGGCTGGGTCTGCATGATGCTCAATAAAACTTACCAGCTCATTTCCTTACAAAACTGCACTAATTGTACCAGAAATTACTATTTTTTTAGTCACACCAAATATTGACTTGGTTTCATTTTCTACTGTTTACTGCTCTTTGAGGTATTTTTTTTTTAAATGTAGAAAAAAAATTCATTATTTTGAAGACATCTTTGCTCTACACCATCTCTTTGCATGTGACTAAAACGTTTGCACAGTACTGTATTGCCTTGCACTGTACATGCTTCTTTTAATCAGAATGGAGGAAAATGTGACCTCAGTGACTTTGACCTCAACATTGTTATTGGTGCACACAAGTCCCTAGAGTTTACATAGAATGGTGTAAAAAATAAACAAACATTCACAGAGTGGCAGTTCTGTGGGTGGATATGTCTTGTTAATGAGAGAGGTCTGAGCAGAATGGACAGTCTGCTTCTGGCTCACAGGTAGGCTACATTAACTCAAATCAAACCACTTTTTACAACTGGGGAAAGCAGAAAAGCATTTTAGGACATTCTGAACGTTGAGACGGATTGACTAGAACAGCAGAAGATCACATCAGGTTCCACTCCTACCAGCGAAGAACATGAATCTAAGGCAACAACGGGGACAGAATCACTGAAAGCTGCCCGCTATGCAGCTAAGGAAAATTAGCCCAACTTCTCCCCTGGTCTCTCTTCAGAATTATACTGGTGTTCTAAGATATGTTTTTTTTTTTTTACTAGAATCTGATGGCTTTGCCTCTACCACTCTGATATCCTGGTCTCTCTTTAACACTACACTCTGGTGTTTTGATCTCTCATTAGCACTACACTTTGTTGTTCTGGTCTCTCTTCAGCACTACAATCTGGTGTTCTGGTCTCTCTTCAGCACTACAATCTGGTGTTCTGGTCTCTCTTCAGCACTACACTCTGGTGTTCTGGTCTCTCTTCAGCACTACACTCTGGTGTTCTGGTCTCTCATCAGCACTACACTCTGGTGTTCTGGTCTCTCATCAGCACTACAATCTGGTGTTCTGGTCTCTCTTTAATACTACACTCTGGTGTTCTGGTCTCTCATCAGCACTACGATCTGGTGTTCTGGTCTCTCATCAGCACTACGATCTGGTGTTCTGGTCTCTCATCAGCACTACACTCTGGTGTTCTGGTCTCTCGTTATCACTACACTTTAATGTCTTAGTCTCTTTAGCATTGTATTATGATATTCTGTTCTTTTTTTTTTTAGGGCTACACTCTGATGTTTCGATTTGTCTTCAGCATTACACTCTGATATTCTGGTCCACTTTTAGCACTATACTATACTGTTTTAGTCTTTCTGCACCACTGGATGATGGTGTGGTGTTCCATACTTAACACTACACTGATGTTCTGGTTTCTCTTTAACAGAATATCAATGGTACATTTGTTTCTTTAGCACTACATTCTGATGTTCTAGTCGGTCTTCAGACCTGCACTCTAATGTGCTGGTCTTTATTTAGCATTTTCACCGGTGTTTTGATTTCTCTAACATCACAGCATGATATTCTGGTTTCTTTTTTAGCACTTGAGCTCATTTGCAGTTCGAGAGCTGCTACGTCTCTAAAGAGCAGGCTCCGGTAATTTAGACCTTTATGTAAAATGGCCTGTGGTCTTTATACAGCAGTGATGGTTGTCATGTCTGTTGAAGACTGGAACTGGGCCGGACTATGGTGATGTCTAACTGACAGGTAAGTGGTCACCCAATTTGCTCCAGATTAGTTGATGTGGCTTCGGTTTAGGACCACACATTGATGTTCTAGTTTCTTTTTACCATTGGACTCTTGCAGTTTGGTAGCTGCTGGCAGCCTACAATGTCTAGTTGGCATCATGCCACACCACACGCCAGCATTAGAGCTCAAGGGCTCGACCGCTCACCCGCACACTCTTTGAAATGTGTGTAATAAGCGCTGCAGACGCTAGACACACACACACACACACACACAGTCTTTAATGAAAGCTGTTGTTCCCTTTCGTTCTGCAAAATGCATGAGTGAGTCTGTATTAAAAGAAGCTTTGTGTTGTACACACAGATAAAAGGCTTTATGCATTGAACACACAGACACATGATAATACAAGCCACTGCATTTTAATATCCTGAGTGAAAATTAGCAAAACATGTTTCATGATGCCCAAATATCCTCTCACACATTAGCACAAAAATTACTTTCACTTTAGCAGGAGAAAGCATAGAGAAGTGGCAAGAGCATAAGTTTTAAAAAGAAATAAGTACAAATGTGTATAAAAAAAACACACACACACAGAGGATTTTACATTGTCATAATTATTAATGCAGCTAATTAATCCTATGCCTAAACCTAACTTTAGCAACCAAATGAAATAAAAATAAATGAATGAATTTTCCTCCTCATGGGGACAAGCCAAACGTTCCCATAAGGTTGAACTTGCCAGATTTAACTGTCCTTGTGGGGATACTTAAAAATATATATACACATGCATACACACTCACCTTCTTGGCAGAGTTAATGCAGTTCATATATTCCTTTGCCAGGCTGGAGCAGTGCAGAGTCTGATGTCTGTTCTCTTTAAAACAATTCAGCACCTGAGACTGCATCTCGGAACAAACGGGAACTGTATTCTTCAGCCTGAGAGAAAATTCAGAAAAACTATGTAGGACTACAAATACAAAGACAAATAATATTCTGTTGCAACAGTCCAATAGAGTGCTAAGTATTGGAATGTGTAAAGGACATTAGACATTGGATGCTTATTAACTTTCTTTTACTTAACTCTGACATGACAGAAGTACTACTACAAGGACCACATGCAGCTAGAAGTAATCTTTCTGATTACATAGTAACTCTGGATGGCCTTTCTGTTTCATCATGTGCAGTAGTAAAAGTCCTCGGTGTGATTATTGACCCCAATCTTTTATTTGATGCTCATGTAGATAATATTACTAGAATAGCCTTCTTTCATCTCAGAAATATTGCTAAGATAAGAAATATATTGTCACTACATGACACAGAAAAATGTTTTCATGCTTTTGTCACCTCTGGGTTGGAGTATTGTAATGCCTTACTGCATGGATGTCCCAGTAAAAGCATAAAGAAGCTCCAGTTAGTCCAGAATGCAGCTGTAATAATCCTTACTAGAACCAGAAGATATGACCACAACATCTTATCCACACTGCATTGGCTCCCAGTGAAATTTTGCAGTGATTATAAAACACTACTATTGACCTATAAAGCACTGAATGGTCTCGCGCCACAGTACCCAAACAAAGTTTTTGGTCTTTTATGATCCGCCAGGCCTACTTTGATCAAAAGGTGCAGGATATTTGTTGGTACCTCGAATAGTGAAGGCTACAGCAGGGGGGAAGAGCTTTCTCTTACAAAGCCCAACACTTATGGAACAGCCTTCCAATTGGTGTTCAGGACTCAAGACACAGTCTCAGTTTTTTTGTGAATAGTTTTTCTTTAGATAAAGGAGCAGATGTAGAGAGCTCACAGGCATGGAGTGTGGGATGTTTGGGATACTGTCGCCTGCCCACCCCCACTTTCAGGTGTCCACCCAGGTTTGTTGATGTTGGGGTGGCTGGCTGCCTTATGTCCCAGGGAGCCCTCATGTCTGAGTTACCTTCTGGCTCTCCCTTTAGTTATGCTGTCATAGCTAGACATGTCATGCTGGAGTGCTTCTGCCTCCATTTCCCTCTCTCTCCATGTCGAGGTACACATGATACTCCTGAGACACCAGTGATCCTGACCCCTTCAGTTGTCTGGACCTGCCTGGTCCTGCCCTACTTCTGGTTGGAGTTCCCACACGGTGCAGCCTAAAGATCATTATGAATACTGAGGATCATACCACTTAAAAAATGATAAAAATGGCTTTGGATTTCATGGCCTATGAATAGTTATGCTATGATGGCTAGGACTACAACTGTTATGCTCACTTTAGGCCTACAACTGCCACAAACAGTTTTGCACTCATGTCTCAATCAGTGAACAGTGGAGAAGTTCAACAAAACAGACTTCATGTAAAAACCGCATTGAATTTACACTTCACTATTTGACCATGTAGAATCAGCACATATATATATAAGGGATTTTTTTTATTTATAATAGTGTCACCCAGATGAGGATGGATTCCTCTCAAGGTTTCATCTTAGGGAGTTTTTCCTTGCCACCGTCGCCTCTGGCTTGCTCATTAGGGATAGTCATACATTTTAAATTTATATCTTGAATTTAAACATTTCTCTAAAGCTGCTTTGGAACAAGGTCCATTGTTAAAAGCACTATACAAATAAAACTGAATTGAACTGAAGTATTGACGCAGTACTCCAGTCCTCAACATGGATTTAAGTCACACGTTTTATGGCTTGTAAATTTATGACATCTATGAATGAAATATCAACTATGAGTTGATCTTAAGAGACTCAGACTTTGACATGTAGTGTAAATTAGCTTTGCGTGTAATTATTTCTTTTACATGAAATAACAGTTTCAAACTACAACCTACTTCATCTCTATACAGTTGTCAAAGTACCTCTGCTCATCAAGATACTGACTGTCAGAAATGAAAATGGCTGTGCAGACAATCAGGGTTGTTACCCAAATTTCATTTAATGCTTCTCTTCTTATAGCAGACGCAATTTTGTGGATGTACAATATTAAAGGAAAAATTCACCCATAAACACACAAAACATGTTTATATTGAATTTCGTTATTGTTAGTGAAGTTTCTGAAGTGTTTAACGATTCTGGTGCCAGCTTGTTGCTTGATGATGTATTTTTGTTAGAAGTTAGCAGTTGTGTGCCAATTTGACGCCCTGAGGGACACTGCTAATGCAGGCACAATGGCTTTTAATAAGAGAAGAGCTTTCAACAATCTCAAAAGCAAGTGATAACAGTCCAGTGTTGCTGTGCGCTCTTGAAAACAAAAGAGAGCGAGAGAGCATATAGTGGAGATAACAAAAGCTGGACTGCATGTTCCAGAACGCAATGCAGCACTGACATTTTCAATGGCATACAAAAATTATTTTTATAATGAAATTCTGAGTGGACTTTTTCAGTTTAAACTCCTTTCACTGACATGTTGGTCTACTTTCACTCTTGTTAACCGTTTCCTACATTATTTACAAAGTGAATTTATTGGAATGGATGTCACTGCGACACACCCAACCGCACTCACTTTGAAATAAATACACTTTACGCTTGAGTTGGACTTGAGTGCAAAGGACTTGACTAAAATACTGCAAGATGTAGCATGTCTGTTCACCCTGCTGATCAGAAGAGAACTAAATGCAACCCAATATTTCAACAGACATAGCGAACAAGTGCTAACTGAATGAAGGTTAAATATCTACTGCATTCATCCTAGTGCGAACCCATATGAACTGCATACAGATTTCAGAGCAGCCAATGTAAACTACGTCGAGGTTTTAGAGCAGCTCATAAAACGTGCATCGCACCCAGCCCTTAGACCAACTTATGTGCATCATACCAAATCTATCAGACAGCTAATGTGTGCTGCACTCAGCATTCAGGGCCTCTCGCATGTTACCTAGCCTATAGCATCAAGATCGACCGATTTATCGCTTTTGCCGTTTAACCATGTCAATAACCAATTGCTGGAAATATCAGTTATCGGCAAAAGTTTTTCCCGGTTGCATCATTTGTGGGAGTGGCTGGGAAGGGTCCACTGTCATTATACAGTATGAGAGCGGCAGAATTTTGCTGTGTTATTTGAAGTGTTTTTTGATTTATTTTGGATGTCTCTATTTTTATGTGGAGTGTTGCTTTTTTTTGTTCAGTTTGGATGTACACCTTTTATTTATTTCATTGAAAAAAGGTACAGTACATTTTCATAGTACAGTCAGTACTGTTTATTTTTGTAATAAAGCTCAGCAATATTTTACTTTAAATGTTATATTTTCATTAAATTTTAAAAACTATTGGTATGTTCAATGGTAAATCAGCAGTTACTGCCCAACTTAGTTATCAGTAAAATCCACTATCGGGCTACCACTACTATAGAACTCATTTGAGCCGTACCAAGCCTTTAGACAACTTACATGCATCATCCCTAGTCTTTAGGGCAGATTATATGAGGAACATGCAGCCTTTAGGGCACCCCACATGCATCATAGCCAGTTTTTGCACCATAACCCTCCACTTTTTGCACTCCAAGCCTTTACAGCAGCTCATATTCACCATACATAGCTATTTTTTCCCCTTTTTTTAAAAAAGGTCTGTCTCACATTTCTTTACCACTACATATTTCTCTGATGTTTTTCCACATTCTCAGAACCTGACTGGTTGGACAGGCTGCATTGAGTGAGAGAGCAGATACCTGCTAGATTTGATAAATACACCACTCATTCGCTATTGGCACAGAGAGACTGATTAGAGTCTGCGATGATACAACAGAGGTACTGCAACCAGCTGCGTCTCGACACAAGATAAGCAATGCCACACCCGGATGAAGGGTTTCATTCATTATTCTCTCACTCTACCTCAGTGGCTGGACAGTGAAAGGAGTCATGTAAAAAATAAGTACACCCCATGGAAATTGTTGATTTTTTTAAGATATATACATATTTGGACAAGCAAACAATTGATCATCTTTGAAACAGTGCCTATTCATAAAGTTGATGCACCGTATGAAATGATACATTAAAAAAATGGACATTTCATAGTAATTTTCACAATTTCAATGAACAAAAAACCCAAACAGATCAGTCACATGGAAAACGTAAGTGTACCCCTACATTTATCACACCTTCAAATCCATAAAATTTGAATCAGGTGTTGAAGATTGGGTGCCAGTAATCAGAACCTCCTCAGGGAGTGCAGGTGGAACCCGTCTTATTTATACCCCTCTCATATCTAGTGTTCCCTTTGTTATTGAAGTGTGTGGTGTCATCATGAGTTCTGTAAGACCTTCAGAAAAAAAAACTTTGTGGATGCCTACAAGTCTTTAGGATTTAAAAAGATCTCCAAATCATTTAAAATGGAAGGAAAATCATCTACAAGTGACGCACGCAGATTTCAAACAACTGCCAATTTGTACCGGAGGGGCTGTCCCAACAAATTCAGCCCAAGAACAGTATGCAAAAAGAAGCTTCCAAGAAGCCCAAAATTTCATCACAAGATCTGCTAGCAAGTCTTGCAACTGTTAAAAATGCATGCTAATACACACAGAAAGAGATTACACAAATTTGACTTGCATGGGATGGTTTTCCATGGGGTGTACTTATTTTTTCATATGACTATCAGCGAGGAAGGGACAGAGTATGGCAAAGTAGCTACAACAGAAAAGAAAAGGCAGGAAAGACAAAGGCTTGGACAAAGCTGGAGAGACAGAGAGTAAAAATGACGGCCAGTGTGGAGGCTGAGAAAAAGAAAAGGGTGAAAAGCACTTTCATATCTGTGTGTGCATGTGTGAAATGGACAGCCTTGTCTCCTGTAATGAATGTGCTGGTGCAAAGAGAGAGCAGAGTATGTGCAGCCTAATTGGCTTCAGTTATCCATCTCTCTGCTGACCAGGAAACTATTGTGCTACACACAAGACTTGCACGTGCACACACACACACACAGTTACAAATATAGAGAATTTTCAAGAAATGTCATAGCAACCAACACATTTAGAAAGTGTTAGCTAGTACTCAGTTTATCGTCTTAGCTCGTTCTCAGTTTGACTGATTGCTACTTCAAATGTCATTTCAATCAACTGCCCTTTAATGTTGAGAGTGTGAGTGTGTGAGAGAGAAGAAAGCAAAGTGAAAGACATGGGAAGGAAGAGGAGAAAGATCCTCAGAGGAAATGCACTCAGAACTTCACTGAACATCTGGCTACAGCAGACATTTACGCCAGTGTTAATTAAAATTCTCATCAAAGGGCATCGTCTTCATTTCTCTGCTCAGATGTGCCTCGTGAATCATGAGTGTAAGGGTTCTTGGTGGACTTATTATAGATTATATGCAGGCATGAGGAGGAACGAAAGACATGTTACATAATCAGGAGGGAAAAAAAAAACAAAAAACAACTGGCCACTGTAATCTGTTACAGTTACGCCAAAAAACAAAGTAATCAGATTACAGGAAATTTTGTAAAATAAATAAATAAATTTAAAAAAGGGAATACTATCAGGACTAATTTTTTTTTTTACTTTAAAGCAAAGAAGTTAATCTTTTGACAAAACTCAATATAGACAGCTGCTTGATTACAGATCTGCTTCTCTCTTGCCAGTCATGGTTCACATGTGCAAATAAATTTTATTTAACAAATAAAAGTGAATTTGGCCAATATTAACATAAATTGTCCTCAGAAATGCTTGTTACGGTGACTATACGTCCTCTTTCTCCCGCATGCGTCTTCTTTTCGGACCTTAAAAAAGCATCTAAATTCTAGAAAATGTCCGGGATCCGGCTTTAGTTTCATTATGATGTGCTTATGGTCTAAATAAAGATTATTATTATTATTATTATTATTATTATTATACTGCGACTTGTGTGCACATGTTTGTATTGCTTTAAGCCCTCTCTGTAATTCCCGCCTTCTCGCACACCAATTGGATGATAAAATTTGTAAGTCGCTTTGGATAAAAGCGTCTGCTAAGTGAATAAATGTAAATGTAAATGTAAAAGGCTTGTAGCAACTATTGGCCAAATTCCTGCCTCTCAACCATTAGCTTACTCTCAGTGAACGCGCGAAGCTTGTTACAAAATAGCAGCAAACGACAGCTGTCCTGAGTCGAGACAATACCCATCCCCATATAAGGTAATTTTTTTTATTTCGTGTTATCACATTGCGTCGTTCATTCAAATGTGTGAATGATGGCAGAAGGTGCACTCATGGCATCTGATATTTTATTTTATTCCTTGGACATTTAAAAGAATGTTGGAAAAAATGTCAAACGTGGACAGAGTGAAACCAATTTTATTTATATATATATTTATGTGATGCTAATGGTGCCGTTTTCAGTGTATTAAAGTCTGCATGCATAGTAAAATGAAAGCAGACTTTCGTTTTCCCCCCAACCAAAAAAAAAAGCGTCCTCTTTTGGAAAACCAGAATATGGGCACCCGTGCTTTTGTGATGTAACGTTACCAAGAGACAGTGATCTTTTATTTATTTATTTATTTTATTAAAAACAAATCCAAACATTGAACAGGTTTTAAACTTTGAAATAAGCTCTAAATAAAAATATTTTAGATCATATTGCTTTTCTCTTGACTTTATTTGCATAAGTAATAATAATAATAATAATAATAATAATAATAATAATAAGTCTTTATTTTATAAAGCGCCTTAAAAAGTAGCTTCTCAAAGCGCTGAGTGACCTTGAAGGAATCCAAAAGTAATCGGATTACATTACTTTCATATTGTGACACTTGGATTACGTCACTGATGAAATTTTTTATGAAGTAATTTGTACCTGTAAGGGAATAAATTTTTAAAGTAACCCTCCCTAAATATACATTATATGTGTTCTTACTAGAGCTGCAGTGACACAGCATATCGTTTTGTTTGATACAAGGCGCTCGCTCAGGAGGTCTATGCATAGAACAATACTTCCAAGAGACTGCATAACAAAGTCTTATGCTATATCGGGTGTAATAAACAATTAACTTAATCAAGCTCACAATTCAGCCACTGAAAAAGTAACTTTCTTTTTACCTAGAATCAGGAGAGGCTACAGGGGTTTAAAAATAAACACAGACTCGTGCCTTTGGCTGCATGATTTTAGTTAACAGCAGAATGTGAAATAAAGCACTCCATACTTCAGACACCGCCCCAACTATATATACAGACCTTATTAAATGAAAAAAAAAAAGTTTAAAGCAGCCAATTAATATGTATAACAAAATTAAATGTATTTTCCTTATGCTTTAACAAAATAAAACCTCAAACTGTTTGAATGTATATGAAACAAATTTAGATAAAATAAACTCAAATATTGATGTCTTCCCCAAAATAATAACATACAAGACATAACCAATGCTTCAGAATGTTTTAGCTGAACACACATTGAACAGTGTATTTTGGATTTAACAACTTAAACCCCCTTTTTTTAATGTTCAAAACCTTTACCAAGCGCTTGGGTTTTCTGTTGGGGCCCATGAGTTGGTGCACATACAACAAAAACCTCATTGGTTCCTTTAATGAGCGGTTACTAAAGCCTCTCCATTACTCTCGCCTCTGGAAGAGAAGAATTAGCTGACTGGGAAATGAGCTGAACGAATCCGCTGCACGCGAGCTTCCAGAAGGTTCGGCGGTAGAGTCCCTCCTTACACAGGCGTAGTTACAGCGCTACTTAGCACAGTTCTAAGCACGGGTCCTTGTCCCTTCAGTTTGCTGTGAACACTGGGGCTGGCGGTTACAGCTGTCCATGAGTTATAGTTTGTATTTAGCTTTGTGCTTCCCAAGCTAGTGCAAAATAAACAAACGCAGATAACCTAGCCGCACTTTACCTAAACATACTAGTCACAAATTCACCAAACTGCTAGGTGCTCTCGACTTTTCGCTGGATAAAATATTTGTGCCACTACTGTAGTAGAAGTTTAGTCTACAAACATCACCTCTGTGTTAAAAGAACTCTTTACCCGCTCTGCTCCACGTGTCATTCACTCTCAGTCCACTACCTCTCTCTTTCCTTCCTGTTTTTCCCACTCCCCAACAAATGTGATCTCTGATTGGCTATGAGTTTAATTAAACAGGAAACCGATTGGCTTGGACTACACCAATGGAAACAAATTACAACTCCTCCTAAAACAAAGGATTATGGGAAATGTAGTTTCCATTAAAGTTACCCATAAACATAGCAAGCACACCATTTTCAGGAGGTACCCACACACACACACACAGTATATACACATATACACACACACACACTCACACATACATACATATACACACATACATACATATACACACACAGTGCCTTGCGAAAGTATTCGGCCCCCTTGAACTGTTCGACCTTTTGCCACGTTTCAGGCCTCAAACATAAAGATATAAAACTGTAATTTGTTGTGAAGAATCAACAACAGGTGGGACACAATCATGAAGTGGAACAAAATTTATTGCATATTTCAAACTTTTTCAACAAATAAAAAACTGAAAAATTGGGCGTGCAAAATTATTCAGCCCCTTTACTTTCAGTGCAGCAAACTCTCTCCGGAAGTTCAGTGAGGATCTCTGAATGATCCAATGTTGACCTAAATGTCTAATGTTGATAAATAGAATCCACCTGTGTGTAATCAAGTCTCCGTATAAATGCACCTGCACTGTGATAGTCTCAGAGGTCCGTTTAAAGCACAGAGAGCATCATGAAGAACAAGGAACAC
>JAFFST010052338.1:85852-100994 GCA_022414735.1 Noturus placidus
GGGGGCTGAATAATTTTGCTCGCCCAATTTTTCAGTTTTTTTATTTGTTGAAAAAGTTTGAAATATCCAATAAATTTCGTTCCACTTCATGATTGTGTCCCAGCTGTTGTTGATTCTTCACAAAAAATTACAGGTTTATATCTTTGTTTGAGGCCTGAAGCGTGGCAAATGGTCGAACAGTTCAAGGGGGCCGAATACTTTCGCAAGGCACTGTATACATACACACACACACACATACATACACACACACTGAGTATACGTCAAATATATACACACAATATATGTTCATGTACCTTGCATATCTGCATGAGCCCTTATGACACACTACAATTCAGTACACATTTGGTCAGGACCTTACTCTGATGATGTGCACTGAATAGAATCAGCCAGGGTTGCATAGTCCGGACAGTAGCTGCTAGTAAGCAGCCTCCAGCAAGCCTCCAAATGATGATCAGTCATTGTGGGCCGGTATTTGGACTTAATAATCTTCATGTAGGAAAAGGCTGACTCACATAAATAATAGTAGCGACTGGCTCCAGTAAAGTCTTGAGAGCATCTGTGAAACTCTGACTGACAGCTGTCAATCTGCTCCGTGCAGTGCAATGTTCAACTGCGCACAAGCCTTCCGCTGAATCTCCAACTCTGACCCGAGGTTTTGGAAGTTCATGGTGCTGCAGCTTTGAGGACAGAAGGTGCATTTTCCGTTTAAAGGCATTAACTGAGCTGATCATATTGACCACGGATTTGTCTTTTCCTTGCAGCTCCAAATTAATCTCATTTAACATGTTGGTCAGATCGGTTAAAATGCCACTGATCATCATTGAGTTAGGAGATTCTGCATGTTTAACAGCCAAAAGAAAATCCCATATCTCCGGACAGAGCTCTCATATCTCTGCAGGAATTTACCCCTACTAAGCCATCTCACGTCAGTGTGTAGGAGCTCAGTGTGGTCACAGACCGTCTGTGGTGACTGATATTAATGTGCACACTGGGAGCTGGGGTTTGTCTTTAAAAGACTGAAAAAAGTTAACTCAGTGATTTCGCTCGCTAGTATTTAGCGCTGACGTGTTTGATCACACACGTGGTGAGAGAAAAGACGAGATCTCAGACTGGCTGTCCTGTACATCAACGCTAACTTTTTTTTTTAAAAATTTTGAACGGCGATCTACCCGCACTTCCTTTGAAATCGACCAGTCGATCGCGATCGATGTATTGTGCACCCTTGTTCTAGATTAACTGTAAAGGATGTTCCTTCATTCACTCAAGAATATAACTGTAAAGATTGTTTACACACTTATTCTAGTTTTCTTCAAGTGTAAATCTTATTCTTCATTTCATTCTAGATAAGTAAAGTATTTTACTTCATTTAATCAAGATTATAAATGTAATGGCTGTGGATGCTGTTGGTCCTCGTTATAAGTGTAAAAGCTGCAAACACCCTAATTCTAGATCATAAATATAAAGCTTGGTTAGGTACTTTAATTTTGATTATAAGTGCAAAAATTCTTAGTGCACGTATTCTAGTTTATAAGTGCAGTGATTTTAAAAGCAATGAAGTCTTTTACTTCATTTAGTCAAGATTAGTAGTGTGTGTAAGACGCAAGTGTAAAGTTTGCCTGTATTTTCTCATTTGTAAGTCGCTTTGGATAAAAGCGTCTGCTAAGTGAATAAATGTAAAGTTTGTGAACATTATTCTAGATTACAAGTGTAAACGTTGTTACTACATCTGAAAGGTTAAACTACAATTCAAATGAAATTAAAATGAATATTAATAACGTATTGCTTGATACTAAACATACTGTAAATTAGTGGTTCCCAACTCTGTGCCTAGAACACTGGCAATTTCCCTGCTTTCTTCAAATTTGCTCAAAGTAATCAGATTATTAACAAGGCCTTTCTAAGTCGATGTGTGTGAGTAAGAGCAGGAGCAAGGCTACCCCTGGACTAGGTTTGGAAACAAGGGTAAGGGTTGGTGTTCCATTTACTCTTAGAAGATTATGAGTGTAAGGGTTGTTGCACTTACTTAATGTTGGTACTAGCTTTGGTTGCTGCCTCGTTGTACATCTGGGCTGACTGCTGGTAGTGGGCTTTGTTCTATCAGAGAGAGAAAAAAGAAACAATTTCACATTTTTTGTCGTTAGATGATAAATCTCCAATGCACAAGTTACGGTTAATAGAAGTTTTTGAAATTGTGTTTTTCCAGTCTTGATGGCAGAGGAAGCTGTGGTTCTCTGATACAGAAGGCCGTGGTTAAATAAAGCCATTAAAGTGCATTTGCACCTACATCAGCTCATCAGTTTGGTGGAACAGACTGTGTGAGACGCAGTAAAATTTTATTCAGTGAGACAAGCAGTGGCATTCAAACTGCAATCATTGAGAGAAAGTGTGAGACAAAGAGGGAGAGAGAAAAGAAAAGCGACATAAAAGCTTCATTCTGTAGTCACTGAACCATTTTTGTGGATTTTGACATATGTTTTAGATCACTGTCCTGCTCGAAGATCCAACCATGACCCAGTTGTCAACTTTTTGGCAGATGCAGCCAGATTAAAAATTCCCTGGTACGCCCATGATTCCATGATTCCTAACAAGGTTCCCAGGAGGAAAAACAGAGACCCCATATCACCACAGTTCCTCCACCATACTCAACAGTGGGGATTAGGATTTCTGTATAACCATTTTTCTTCTTATACCAAACCCACCTTGGGGTGTCTGCTGCCAAAAAACAGCTCTATATTTGTATCATCTAGCAAACTCCAGGCACTTACTTTTGTGGTTAGATGAAAGAAAAGACTTTCTTCTGGCATGTCTTCCAAACAGATTGTTGGCATGGAGGTGGTGTCTAACTAGAGACTGTTTGGAGACTTGGTGACCCTAAAATGCTACCATCTTCTCTAAATCTCCAACTGTGATTGTTGCGGAAAGACTTCTCTCATATTTCCAGTGCGAGATTAAGCCAATTAACCACAAAGACATTTTTTATGCAGACAATGCTATTTTATGCATACATGTTATCTATTTGTTATATGTTCATAATCCAGTACACACAAACCAACATCTCCATTTAGACATAGTTACAATCAGACATTATATTAAGATAAGAAGCTTTCGTTATCGTAATTTAAACAGACTTACATTTTTTAATTTACAAAAGCTTCAGCGTGACTTAGTCCCAAGCGGCATATAAAACAATTAGAGTCAGTGTGCCACAAATCATTTAGCACAGTGGCATTAAAATCTCAATCTCGTTGGTAATCCCAAATGCGGGTTCAAACGACTGGGGCTGTTTCATTTGGTGGGATAATTACAGCCATTATTCCCAGTCGGAATACGGAAAAAAAGAGCGATGGACAGAAATGAATAATTGCAGAAGGAGAGTGAGAAAAGTATTGGAATCAGAAGCAATCATGCACAATCTCACCACTAAATTCCTAGGACTCTCAACACGAAGATGTTCATTTTAACATGTCACACTCACTGAGCTCCTATAATCCTCCACTCTGACCTTTTAGTCCTGGAGGGAAGAAATCTCCCTTTTCTTTTCTTTCTTTTTTTTTTTTTAAATGCATTCCACTTCCACAGTATGTGCTCGTTCTTATTTTTCTCTCTCTTCTCTCCCTTCTTGACCATGGCTCTCTCCAGTCCTTGTAATTAAAGTCAAAATCTGCACCTTTGAAGCTGCTTATGTTTATGTATACGTTTTCTGCATTCTCAAGACTACTATATCGTACGTACCACAAGACCTACTGTTGCGCACTGCATGCGTGTCTCTTTAATTAAATGTTGTGTCGGTGCATATGAAGTGGTTAGGTCGGTTTGAGGAACCTTCCCCCAAGCTTTGAACAATGTTTGTGTCAGATAAAATAAAATAAAATAAATAAATAAATAAATAAAAACACAATGCTATTCATAAAAGTGGAATAAAGAATGAGAGTATACCACTATCTCTGCCAGAGGCTTAGGAATAAATGAATGGGCGATGGAGAGCAGCGCTGCGGATTTGAGGCTTAAGCTGAGGGTACAGATGGAGGTAACGGGTTAGAGGGGTAGTCCTTCACTTCTCTTGCCCAGGTAAAGTCTCTCTTGCTGGGTTGGATATCACCGCGACAGCCAGTCGCCCAAAAGCCTCCTCCTTCAGAGATAAGCCGTTGAGGCTGTTTTGATTACCGCCGCTTACAAATGCGCAAGTGCTTAAGAGAGCGATTTGAAAAGTGGTGACAAGTACATGAATGCATGGACACGCACACACACATTTGCGCACACACACACACCTCTTTTTGGAAACACAGTGATGGCACAGAGGAGACCAGTAAGATTAAGTGTGTGTGTGTGTGTGTGTGTGTGTGTGTGTGTGTTATATCTGCAGCTCACTCAGGATTACTCTCTGTGGCAGAACTTAACAAAGAGAGTGGCGGATTAGTGTGTGTATGCTGAATCTTAAAAAGCCTGTGTTTGAGCTGCCGATCAAAACACTTTTTGCAAAAGCGCACACATACACAACCGTGCAGCGCACACGCGTCAACTGAGAGGAGATTAAAGGGCTCGCCTCAATAGAGCGAGGGATGGAAAGAGAGAGAAAATGAAATACTTTTTTTTTAAGTGTCTTTTCATACGTTTCTATTTGGTTGTGTAAGCAGGGGAGTGCATCAGAGTTCGCACCTGTATTATGCGTGCGTATGCATACGTCTTCGTGTGTAACTATGACTGAGTGAATGTGCAAATGAGGGTTTGAGTGTGGCTAACAGTGTGTGCGCGTGTGTGTTTGCGTGTGCTGGTACAGAATGCAGAGTGTGCTGAGGTAAATAGACCGGAGGGTGTCTGTCTGGGTCTAAATGGACTAGAATTCAGAGAAAAGCTGCTGTCAAAATGTTATGTACCTTCACAAAGCAATGAGTTATATGTGCATATGGGGGAGAAGAGATGAAGCTTTCTGCACAACAACAAATCATGTCAAAGTGTTATGTAAAAGTGTCCCAAAAAATTAATTAGAATTATTAGTCCAGTGTGTAACCTCTACTGCACTAAAGTAAAAGGTTACACTTTTTTTTTTTTTTTAAATAAATAAAAACAAATTGTATTTTGCATTGGAAGTAGGCTTAACTATTGCATAAACTCACTGATAAATGTACAAGACACTCATTAGAAAAAAGGAGGATTGAAATCTGTGGTCCTTCTCTCTCATTTCCGATCTCTCCCCCTTTCCCTCTGTAATGTTAACCGTAGCGTTTACACGGTTTACTCACATGTTAAATATCCAGAATGCCGCAGGGTGATAAGGGAGCACGGCAACAGCAGTTATGAAGGTGTGGATGAATGAAGCAGAGAGAGGGATAAAAAAAAGAAAAAAAAAAGGAAGAAAGCTGAAACAATTCAGCTGCGCAAGTCGAAGCTCATTCATTGTGCAAATAGAGCGGCAGCCCTGGTGACTCTCAGCAGCCAATATCTCTGCTCCATTTCACTCTAGAACTGCAAAACACACTTTAGGACAAGCTCGCGCCCTCCGTCTCACAGGAATTAAGTGAAGCCTAACACTGACTACAATAAAATCCTACTCCATCAAAACAATGAAACATTACATTCATGACTTCAAAGACAGCAGGTAAAATATGAGCAGATGTATTGTTATATTGGTTGCCAAGTCTCTGTCAAGGAAGCCTGTCTATAAGCAGCTCAAATTAGTTTATTAAAGCCATTCCTCCAGTATAGATAAAGACGATACATTAAAACCTTCCAAAAGGTAATGCCATGGAATTAACAACAAAATTAATAATACTAATTAATAGTAGTAGTAGGACGAGGAGGAGGAAGGAGGAGTATTAATAGTAGTATTAAGACTATGAGTAATAGTAATAATAGTAGTAATAATAGTAGTAATAATAATAATAATAATAATAATAATAATAATAATAATAACAGAAGGAGGAGCAGTAGGAATAGTAGTAGGAGGAGGAGTAATAATAGTAATGAGAAGTAGCAGTTGCAGTAATAATAGCATTAATAATAATAATAATAATAATAAGAGTAGTAGCCATAGCTTTAGTAGCAGTACTAGTAATTGTAATAATAGGAGTAGTACCAGTAGTAATGATAATAGAAGTAGTAGTAAAATAAAGATTATTATTATTATTATTATTATTATTATTATAGTAGAAGTAGCAGTACAAGTAGTGGTAGTAGTTATAATAGTAATATTAATAGAAATATGAGTAGTACCATTAGGAATAATAATAATAATAATAATAATAATAATTATTATTATTATTATTATTAGAGTAATAGTAAAAGAAGGAGTAGTAATACTACTACTACTAATAATAATAATAATAGAAATAGTAATAATAGTATTAATAGTAATATTAGTTTTAAAAGTGATAATAGGAATAGTACCATTAGTAATAGTAATAACAATAACAGCAAGAGGAGGACTAGCCATAGGAATAGTAGTAGTAGGGAGAGGAGTAATAGTAGTACCAATAGTAATAATAGGAGTATTGATAGTAATAATAGCAATGGTATCA
This sequence comes from Noturus placidus, assembly GCA_022414735.1. Lineage (NCBI taxonomy): Eukaryota > Metazoa > Chordata > Actinopteri > Siluriformes > Ictaluridae > Noturus > Noturus placidus. The sequence continues at coordinate 92,368 of JAFFST010052338.1, forward strand.
GTAATAATAGAAGTAGTAGTGATAGTAGCACTAAAAGTAATAATAGAAGAAGCAGCAGTAGTAATAGTAGTACTGATAGTAATAATAGGAGTAGTTCCAGTAATTATAGTAGTAGTAGGAAGAGGAGGAGGAGTAGTTGGAGGAGTAATATTAGTAGCTGAAGTATAAATTTACTGCCAGTTTAGTTACAGCCATTTTCTTTTGCTTTTCTCTTCTATCTCCGCACAATAAGCTAGCATCAGTATACAGTGATTATGCTGCCTCACACTGCATCTGTGTGAACAATATTCATACAGCCATGCTGTGAGTAAAAGAACAGGAAGAACTCAGCCTTATATAAATGGAGAACAGCTAACCGGCTTACTAGGTGGCAGAAGGAGGACACATTACAGAAGGATGTCCATATGCTGAACTCCTCTCTCTTTTTCCAAAGAAAAGATTGTTTTAAATGAACATTTTTAACAATTCATCTTTGTAAAATATTTACTGTGCTTTTGTTGAGATTTTGGGGAATGGGTTTATGTGCAATGCCCACAATCTTATTTTATCATGCGATTTGTAACATAAAATCAGCAGCCATACAAACATAAATATAAAAATGCCTCAGCCATATCAGTCAAGTCACATTTTTATTGTGTAAAAATTGCAGCTTTAGGGGTGTTCGACATTAAAATGAAGTTGAATAAAAGAGTATCGGACTGACACACTCACTGCACTGCTGAAATGGAAATTAAACAATGACAGTAACATGTCTTAAACATGTTTAAACAAAGACAATAAAGACAATAAAATGTGAAAACAAAAAGTGTGGAGGACAATGAAGTGTGTTTTCTTGGAGGTTCAGTGACTCAAGTATTTGTTTTTGAAACAAATTTTACAGGTTTTCAATCATCCATCTTCATGTTTTCTTTACAGATAGGTTGTACTGTATGCTCAGCACCATATGAAACCTACTGAAGAGCATGAAGATAAGAGCAAAACTGCCAAGAATCACAGCAACATGCTGAGCACTAGCTTGATAAACATGGTTACTAGCATTAGCAGCAGCTTATCATGCACCTGCTAGTTAGCTAGCATAGCCAAAGTTTACAATGAACATAGAGCTGTTGTGTGTTTTTTTTTTTAAAGCTTTGAACATTAGCATACTATTTAGTTATACTGGCTTATGTAGTCATTTTTATCTTTGTGAATTATTTAGTAATTGCTGTGGGATGTGCTTTGCATAAAAGTTTGAGGCCATTTTTACAGCAGAATTCATTTGTGCTGATTGCTCTCCTTTTCCAGGCTGATTATTATAAACACTAGCAATATTGCATGTGAGGAAAACATTATTCCTGGTAGGGTAAATGCATATTATTACCTTGTTAAAATGAAGCTACTTTGTTATTTAGTTATACTTTTGTGCCCTGTCCACAGCAGAAAGATGTGATCTTTAGGGGATACTGCTATAATTTGTCCATTTGCGAAACAGCTATCAAATGTTGTTTACTTAAAGCCTGCCGATCGAAAAAACAGCCTAGCTGTGCTTTGATTATTGTGATGTTGGACACTTCTGTAGTAAGTTGTTGCATCCATCTTGTTGATCGATGTTGTTTCAGTGGCTATACACACGCTGTGATTGTCCAGTTTCTGATGCATATACAACACTTCACTCAAAATCTGCAATCAGTAAACAATGTCAGGTTACATGTTCACATTATATGCGTTTGCAAGGAATGTGAGGCAGTGTTACCGAGGCAACAGTGAGGAGCGCAAATCCAGTCAGTGTGTTCAGCTTTTTAGCTGTTTAAATAGGGCCTCTTGGTTTTTAACAAGTTTTAAATGATTCTTTATTCTTAAAGCATTATTAAAGGCACAGCGAGAAGAAGAATTTGCAAATGCAGTAAAGTTGCCCTACATTTGATATTATTCATTAGTTATTACCTTCTTATATTAGAAACATTAAAAAAGATTATCTGGGCATAACTGCAAGGAATATCCTTGCCCATTCCACCACCCATCAAACTCACAACTATCTTTAAATAGAATAAAATGTGTAACAGAAAGAGTATTGGGGGGGGGGGGGGGGGGGGGTTGTGCATTTTCTTTTTTGCCCGGACAGAACGTGGTGATTTGCTTTGCTGTCTCACACCTCCAGAGTCCCTGGTTCAATCCTGAGCATGGGTTACTGTCCGTGTGAAGTTTCTTTGTACGTTCGCCACGTGTCAGCATGGTTTTCCTCTGGGTTCTCCAATTTCCTCCAAAAAACATGCTGATAGTCAGATTAGACACTAGGTGCAGACCCTCCAGGACTGCAGAAATTAACAAAAAATTAAGCAAGCACCACAACATTGGGAGGAGTTTGCAATTTTTAAAAATTACCCTAGATTTTGAACAGATTTGGGCGTCATGTGATCACATTGCACATTCAGCCAAAGCCCTCTTCAATTCACGCGTGTCAAATATAAGTACAGCAAAAAGGTCTCATTTACCAACAAACATCACTGCGATAGACCGTGGCAAAACAATGCAATAGTGCAATTTCGCCAATTCAAATGGTTTTCCACAAAAAAGCTTTTTTTTTCCATTTTAAAAGCCGCAGCAAAATCAAGCATTTTAAGCAACAACAATCACAAAAAATCTCAAATCTGGTACAAACTCCCTAGGTGTGAATGAGTGTGTTAACGTCTGTATGCATGATGCGATGCTTTGAGATGGCCTGGAATCCCATTCCGGGTGTATTCCCACCTCACGCTTATGTTTCTGAGACAGGCCCCGGATACACTGCTACCCTGATTAGGACAATGCGGTTACTGAAAGTGAGTGAGTCACTGTGAGCTTGGGGTGACTCAATCACACATACACACACTGTGTGAGCAGCTTCCGATACTGAAAGCAACCATTTAAAAAGGTTATAATATTATACTAAAAGGATTACCAATCTGATTCAATCCAGTAGGACAAATCAGATTGTCCTCAAATCAGTTTACTGTATTCCTACTGTGGTATATACATGAATATTATTCAGAATGAGCCATGAGTCTGATTATTAACCGATTAATAGGTTGCATGCAAACGTAGCTAGTGTCTGCTGTTTGTTTATCAGCATATGAGTGTATGCACATTAAAGTCAAGCTCTACATTTAATTTGGAGACACATTGACAGCATAACTTTTCTTTTACATTCTCTAACATGATTTTCTTTTTTTTTCCTTCGCCCTCTACCTCTTCCTCCTGCTGCAGTTTTTTCTACTGCTACCGGTTCAGAGTGGCATGAAGGACGTGGGTGTTGACAAAGTACATCTTCAGCTCAAGGTCAGGGCTTTTACTTACAGAGAGAGTCGCTGAAAGAGTGCTTTCGTAACATCACCGTGGTGGCTTTCAGCCGCCGACTCATTAAACACTACGCAGCCCTAATTTCTTGAAAGCACAACAGGAGTCATTGCTCGCCATTTCTGACTCTGGTTGTATTTATTTGATGACCATGCGCTGTAAAGCAAGACTGATAAGCACAGCACCTCAAAGTGGACCAAATTGGATTACATCCACAGCCGGCTTTTTCAGAACCGCACATGTACGAATGCAGCCAAATAGAAAACAAACTGGTCAGGGCAACCTAAAAAGGTCTTCAAACACATTTCTCCTTGAAGGAAGGCTGCATGCAGTAGTTTCAAAAGAGGTGAGCACTGAGGAAGCCGTGTCTCATCAAACCCAAACAGCTGGCTAGGATAATCTGCATTGGTAGGCAGGGCAGAACAGTTATAAAAATTTAAAATAAAAATACCCTTTGCAGATGTTTTGAGTTAATTAGCTGATTAGAGCTGATTAGACCTTTTCTCAGGTTGACATTTCTGTATTATAAATTCTTTATTCTAATATTTTGAGATACTGGATTTTTGATTTCTAGAGCTGTAAGCCATTATCAAAGATTACAACGACAAAAAAAGGCTTGAAATATTTCACTATGTGGAATGAATCTAGAACATATGAACATTCCACTTTTTTAATTAAATTATGGAAAAAATTTACTTTTCCATGATATTCAAATTTTCTGAGATGCATATATAGTATCTCCCAAAAGTGAGTACACCCCTAAGTGAAAATGTCCAAATTGGGCCCAAAGTGTCAATATTTTGTGTGGCCACCATTATTTTCCAGCACTGCCTTAACCGTCTTGGACATGGAGTTCACCAGAGCTTCACAGGCTGCCACTGGAGTCCTTTCCACCCCTCCATGACGACATCACAAAGCTGGTAGATGTTAGAGACCTTGTGCTCCTCCACCTTCCATTTGAGGATGCCCCACAAATGCTCAATAGGGTTTAGGTCTGGAGACATGCTTGGCCAATCCATCACCTTCACCCTCAGCTTCTTTAGCAAGGCAGTGGTCGTCTTGGAGGTGTGTTTGGGGTCGTTATCATGCTGGAATACTGCATACCCATCATGCTCTGCTTCAGTATGTCACAGTACATGTTTACATTCATGGACCCTAAACCCTATTGAGCATCTTTGGGGCATGCCCAAGAACTCCATGCCCAAGAGGGTTAAGGCAGTGTTGTAAAATAAAGGTGGCCACACAAAATATTGACACTTTGGGCTAATTTGGACATTTTCACTTAGGGTTGTACTGAATTTTGTTGCCAGTGGTTTAGACATTAATGACTGTGTGTTGAATTATTTTGAGGGGACAACAAATTTACACTGTTACACACACACACACACAATATATATATATATTATTTATATATATATATAAATATAAATATATATATATTGTGTGTGTAACAGTGTAAATTTGTTATATACTGTATATATATATAAACATATATACATATATATATACTGTATATATATATATATATATAAACATATATACATACACACACATATATACACACACACACACACACACACACACACATATATACACACACACACACATATATACACACACAAGTAAACATTAAAGCAAATAAAATATACAGATCCTAACTGAACCGAAAAGTAACACTACAAATAACAAATAGGAACATCCAAAATGGGGGGGGACGCTGCAAATAACACAACAAAATTTGTCAGGGATAGTTATATTTCGCCACTAGAGGCCGCTCTCGTACATTATATAAATGACAGCGGGCTCCTCTGTGGATTTTTGCCGATAATCGATCACTCCAACAATCTGTTATCGGTGCCGATTAATCAGCAAAACGTATCAATCGGTCGGCCTCGGTATAGTATTAATGAAAGTTTAAACTTTACAGTTGTAAAATATGACAATATGGGCGATACGACAATCTAATACGGACCTTGTGATAATTTACGTCAATATACACTTTCCTGCTAAATTGTTGGATTATGAAGTACGTTTTTAAAACTATTTTACTAACAATTACACACTTTGGTTGGAAGCCGGTGATTTCATGTTAAAATGTCATACTGAACCTTTAAAATTTAAAACAGCATTTTTTCCCCCTTCATTTCCTCCTTTTCAGTGTTAAATAATTTCTTTTTTACATATTAAATAAAAGTATCATCAAACTCAGTTTTTCCACAGGTTTTTAAGGAACAATACTGGCAGTGTGAAAAGGTCTTAAGGACTCATGATATGATATAGAACTCCCTTCTATATCACACATTTAAAGCAAGGGTGTTAAAACAGGTTGTAAAAACCTGAAAGCAAAATATTGATTATTTTAGTAGTTGTCAAACTGGAAATAAATCAACACTTTCTCTTGTCTTCATAAACGTGTGCATTTATATTTGCAGGGAAGTGGAGGGTGAGGATATAAGAACATAAGCAGCACAGGGTCACTAACGATTTTGTAATTCTGAGAGTTGAGAACAGATTATTGCTCAAGTATGAACATATGACTCCAGTGATTTGTTTTCTGTGGTGGTGGTGTTATAGACTTACATGCAGCATTAAAGACATTCACCACATCCCAGGTCACACAGAGCAGGAGAAAAGAAAACTCAGGCAGTCAGATTTATTTTCCCAACAAGATAAAGCAGCTGTTCCGTATTACCAGCGCAAAATCAAGGAGGGGGTGGGGGATTTGGACTACAGTTTGCTTACTAGTTCAGAAGCCCTTTATTAGCCGTTGACAGGTGGTTAGCTCAGTAGCTCAATCATACGCATCTGCACTTGGTCGTTTCGCATGACTTTAGTACCAGGATTATATCCTGATAGAAATAGTCCACATAATGAAATGAAAAATGAAAGTGTAAATGCAAACATGGTGTATTGATGTCTGATCACTCACACCACTTCAGAAGGTCTGAGATGGATTTTAGCCACCATCTTGTCTCTTTACACAAGTTGGTGCCTTCAAAATGTTAGCGAGTTTAAGTACAACCATGATTTTTGACGTGACAACCATCTTACTAATAAAAGGCAAAAAATATAAAAAAAAAAAAAAAAAAAAAAAAAAAAAAAAAAAAAAACACATCCATCCATCCATCTTCAACCGCTTACTCCTTTTCAGGGTCACGGGGAACCTGGAGCCTATCCCAGGGAGCATGGGGCACAAGGCGGGGTACACCCTGGACAGGGTGCCAGTCCATCGCAAAGTAATAACACTGGAAGCTGATGTTTTAATGTAAGTTAATTTGCTTATTAATGTGAAATGCAACAATCAAAGGGTCAGGAAATTCGCAGGGTTAAAGTCAGGAGAAAATCCTCAAAAGGTCCTGGCTGTTTTTAGCTCTCTGCCACACCTATTCGTTTCTAACAGTCTCAGTTGTTTTTCAACGTAATGTATGCAAGTTTGTTTCGACTAGCCTTTTCTTGCAAAGTCTTGACATTGCTGCAGCGTGCAATTTCAAGCCGTATCATTAGTGTGTTCCTTCATCTGTTAATGCCCGTTTCCTTGTTTCTACCTTTTGGATAGCATTAGCAGTCTGGTACTGGTTTTTCCACTCGCGTCTTGTTTGTCGTTTAGGCTTCAATGTGTTAAAGCCTATTTGTTAAATACTTTAATAAATATGCTCACTGAAGGCATATTTCGCCTCACATTTGTGCCAATGTTCTTGTAATGAAAAGGCATTTTTTTGGAAAAACAAATCCACCTGTTCTTGTAGACCGGTTACACCCCTGATCTGTTTGTTTGTGTGTGTGTGTGTGTGTGTGTGTGTGTGAGATGCATGTTACCTTATTCTCCATGAGCTGCAGTTGCTCTTTGTAGAATGCAGCCAGATGCTTGAGTTCAGCGTCTTTCCTCGCTAGCTGTTTGGCCTTGGCGAGACAGTGAAAGAAAGCGAGAGAGCCAATGAGACGTAGATAAAGACACTTACAAGAGTGTAATCTCACTTCTGCTGACATTTCCCATTTAAAGAGAGTTGTAGTCCATGGAGCTTTTCAGAATTCCGGCGTGAACTCGTGCCCTGGCTCTAATTACTACCTCAAATTCCTGCATGCACCTTTCACGCCGCACAACTTGCTGCAAATGTTCTGCAATGTCACTCAGTCCAGACTTGAAATTAATACAACTTCCTCACCAATATTTGGACAGTTCAAATAGCAAAACAATCGTAGTGTGAAAAAGGCTTGAGGGCCATTTTCGGGGTTTTACAGAAGATGAATAGAATTATTGTAGTGTAATAGATGGGATGCCAGCGGACTTATTACGGTCACAGATGATCTGCGAGCTCATGGAGTGCGCGATGTGCACAAGTGAAACTGAGCTCAGATACAGCAATAAACTACATGTGCCATGCATTTATGTGGAACTGCCATCCTAGCTGGTGAACATAGCTGTACCTGAGAGAGAAAAAGACAGACACAGTGACTGAAGCTGCCTTTAAAAAGCCATTAAGCACACAAAGTGCTTTGCAGCATGTAAAGAGAGAGTAGTGGGGGGAGAAATGATTAAAATGGATAACCTGAACATGGGCAGAAAAGACAATTCTACACAGAGAGATAAAACAGAGAGAGCAGGGTGTTTGGAGAAGTTAAGCCATGCACCCAATAATTGAGACAGAGCGAGTGTATAATTCTTGTCTGAGGGAAAATTAGAACAGGGGCCCAGGATGATGGGGCCAAATTAAATCTGATCCCTATTCTGCTCCTCATTTCTTTTCCTTATGATGTTCACCCATAACTTATGCAGTGGAAATATGTGACGCCATAACACCTGTCCACTGGATATCCACCTGTACAACTGGTATGACACATAAATGAAATGACACACAATGGACTAGCTTTTAGAGGCCACACACACACGCACGCACAAGCTTACAGATGCACACATAATTACATACAGTGTAATCATACTGCTCATTTTTCTTCATTCAGTTAGTGTTTGTTGGCAGGAAGGTTCCATTCACTCTACTACACAGATGATGTGCAATTTTCTAGCTGAATAGCTCCAAAAGTGTTGTGATGGAGGTGTCATCTGTGTGTGTGTGTGTACGTGTGCCTGTGTGTACACACGCTCACACATCCATTCTGTTATAATGCACAATGAAAACACGCCATTTGAATAAAGAGAGAGAAAAGTAAGATTAACAGGGAGCAGCTTCTGCTTACCCAAGCGTTCAGCTCAGCTGGCTGCTGTAAAAAAGCAAGAAAAAAAGGGGGGGTTGAGTTAGATAAAAAAAAAATGGGACAGAGAGGAAAAAAAAGGAAGGGATATTGAAGTGTTGGAGGAC
>JAFFST010052338.1:105231-119236 GCA_022414735.1 Noturus placidus
AATGTACACACACCACAATGTGGCTGAATGCTCCAGATGTTCTTAATATTTTAAATTGTCTGATGTCAATACATTTGCACCTGTGATTTTGTATAGCATTTATTTGAATAATAGAAAGAAAAAAAAGAAAAAAAAACCCAACAACAGTTCATCTGGTGGAATCAAGGATAAGACCACACAAATCCTACATTTAACCACTTATTTCTGAAATATTTCACCAACAAGTATTTCCTAGCAAAGGATTGCCAGATGGACAGACCGGCTGATGGCAAAAAAATTAAGACAGCCAGAAATTGGGCCTTGTGTTCCTGTATATGAATGAGTAAGTAACATCTCTGTATGCTGAACAATAAGGAGGTTATTGAAGAAAAACCACTTCAGACATTTGACCTTGCTGTGACCCGTTTAGATCAATTCCAAAATCAAATCAGTTTATTTGCTGGTTATAATGATAATTCCATATAAATCCTACAAACAATCAACAACTCGTTCTTGAGATAACGCACGCATGACCGACCTGAAAACATAATGCCTCCTCCACGTAGCAGTGCAACCTTACGAATAAACAATACTGGAATTAAAATATTTGAAAAAACTAGAACAGTTTGTGCCTCACCTTGGATCCTTCAATGAATAATCTCATCTGGATACTGTAGACTGGTACTTAAGAACTGCTGCTGTAATCATAAGGACTATGATGCACATACTGAAAATCCTTTACTTAGTACTGATTAGCTTTAGAGGATATAATTGCAGAAGAGTGATTAATTCATTATCCCATTACCTGGTGTTACTCAGAGGAGGATGGGTTCCCTTTTGAGTCTGGTTCCTCTAAAGTTTCTCCCTCATGTTGTCTTGGAGTTTTTCTTTTGCCATTGTATTTCTGTAAAGCTGCTTTGTGACAATATATAGCAATTAATGTATAGCAATTAAAATTGCTATACAAATTAAATAGAACTGAATTTTTAAAAATCAGTGTAATGGCGGGCATGGTTGGTTAGTGGTTAGCACCTTTACCTGGCACTTTCGAGGTTGGGGTTCGAATCAGTCCTCTGTAATGTGTGTGAAGGTTTCCTCCGTAGTTTGTAAATGAGTGTGCGATTGTGCCCTGCAATTGGTTGCCACCCCATCCAGGGTGTCCCTTGCCTTGTGCCTAGAGTTCACTTGGATAGGCTCCAGGGTCCATTCAATTCAATTTAATTTTATTTGTATAGCGCTTTTTACAACAGACATTGTCTCAAAGCAGCTTTACAGGAATATAAACACAGTATACACATAGTAAAGGTGAGAAATTATCCCAACTGAGCAAGACACTGAGGGAAAAACTCCCTAAGGTGTTAAGAGGAAGAAACCTTGAGAGGAACCGGACTCAGAAGGGAACCCATCCTCATCTGGGTAACAACAGATACCCAGTACTGGCTCCATGACCCTGGGCACCCGGTGTAATTGGTGGGATTGTGCCATCTCTCACCAAAATCCACATAGTTATCCTTACGGACAGAAGATGAGTGGAAAAGATCATGTTTCCCAACACATGTTTGTTAATGAAACATGCAGCTAAAAGCAAAAAGGTAAGTAAAATACCTGTCGATATTCAAAGACCAAATGGCGCACTTATATAGCGCTTGTATCCAAAACGCTTTACACTGTGTCTCATTCACCCATTCACACACACTCACACACCAAATGGTAGCAGAGCTGCCATGCAAGGCGCTAACTTGCCATCGGGAGCAACTTGGGGTTCAGTGTCTTGCCCAAGGACACTTCGGCATGTGGAGTCATCCGGGCCGGGAATCGAACCACCAAACCTACGATTAGTGGACAACCCGCTCTACCACCTGAGCCACAGCCGCCCCACCAGGTAGCTAGTCGACCTTTCCATAGGTCTGCATGCCCTGGATTAAAAAGGAAAGACTAGTAAATCAGACCACTCATTTTTAGCAACAACTGGCTACTATAATCTCCTGTCATACAGTCAGTGTTCAGAAGTGACCACTGTATTTAGCATACTAATGAACGTGACTGTGAAAGTGTTTTGTAATGTTATAATGATACACTACAGTAGGCAGAAAGAGGTGGAAAGAGCACTGCCTGTGAGGACAGGTAAACAGAGTCAGTTCCCCTGTCGTGACAGCCTTGAATATTGCCTGTAACCATGACAACCTCAGAGAAAAATTTCAATGCTGTCTTTGTTGTCCCTGATCGATTGTTGTCCACAACTTTATTGTATTCTGAATATTTGCATGGATTTGATGTTTTTCATCCCCTTTTAATTATTTTGTGCAATTCAAGCCTCTCAGCTTGATATAATGTCAAAAACCCACTGGTTTCTTTTTTGTTCCATTCAGATTTTTTGTTCTGAGCAAAGAACCAACTGTGAAGTTTACTGTTAAATATTATTTTGTATACAATCAGCACATGATGGGACTGGTGCCTTGAACAGTATCCCATACCTATAGTCCCGCATCCTCTTCCAGTCAATGTTGAAATGACATCTACTAAATATCTCTGCGAAATTTGAAAGCAAAGCTCTCCTGTAATTAGTTCCACAATTGGCCTGTGTGTTCACTCTCTCAGTAACATGAAATATAAAATCGAACTGAATGCAAATTCCAGTTGCATGATGTTCATACAGTTTTGCAGTTATGGACCACTCCTTTACATACCACCACTCAGTAACACAGTGGGGAGGGAAAAAATAAAAAATTCAAATGCTTCTGCTGCCATCTGGTGGTAAGGAAAAACGTCCGTGACACACCCAAGCCATGGACAGTCATGCAACAGGAACACTGAGGCAATCTGATCGGGCTTTGAGCTCATCACAAAGTTTCTCCATTACAGTTGGTCATGGACGGAAATGTCTCAGCAGCAGATAATATGACCACATGAGCAGCAGCTCTGCTACAAATGTAAACATTAACTAGTATTGACAGCCCTGTCTGTGGATGAGAAAGCTAATATAATCAACCGCCGTGAATAGCCTCATTACAATCCTGCACCATTATAGCGGACAAACTCAAGGATGGGAAGAAATGTCCTGCACTCAATAACCATTACGCTCACTTAAAACACCAGGCAGAGAACAACAACATTAAGCAAATCAATTTTCAGTGGGCAGAGAAACACAGATGTACATAGACAGACAGATAGACATAGAAGAAAGAAAAACACACAGAGAAGGAAAGCAATGAGAGCTCGGGTGACCACTGGAGGATGTTCTCGTGTATTTTTAACTTGGTTCAAACAAAGTGAGTTGTGTGTGTATGCATGTCTGTCTTACCAAGTTCTGCACATTCTTCTGCTCTTCTTTGGTTCTGGCTCTTTCTTGGAGAACAGCAGGGTTCACATCTTCTCCCACAGACTCTTTCTCTCTGCGGGTGATACGTGCCAACTCATCCCTCAACAGAGCCTGCTCCAGCTCGAACCTACAGCCCACACAACCAACACACACACACACACACACACACACACACACATTTCATTAGAGTAAAATTCTACATGGGATAACTACACACCTCAAGGTTCTGGGAACTAATCCTGAAATCTCCAGACATGCTTGACTAGCTGGGTCAGTTCCAACAAAGATAACTGGATATTATAATATTTAATTGGCCTAGCCAAGTACCCTAGATGTCACCCATGCCATAACATATCATGGCGCGGGAACACGGCATAAGCTTTAAAGCAGTGAGCTTGAAAATCTGATTAGGACGATTCAGATTTATTTTTGCACAGCCATACAATGGGAATCAAGACCTTACAGCGCAGTGAGTTAAAAAGAAACAATATCTTCTGGCTAAACAACATTTGCTAGCCTGCCATCTTTGTTTGCTAATTGTTTACTGCTTGGCCTCTGTATTGCCGGTCTCTACTACTGGGACACATTACTAAGTAGGACTGAGATCCATGAGCATTTTTTTTCTTTAGAGAGAGAGAGAGAGAGAGAGAGAGAGAGAGAGAGCAACACTGTTGCAGGATTTCAGAAAGCGGAGCACGTCATTTTCCACTAGGGACTCTATAAAATGCGCAGACAGGATTTACCGCATTACGGTGAAGTCCAAACTTTTAAACAAGCACAGTCCATAGAGGAATTATACTCCTACATCCATTATATTAGATTAATGAGCACTGACCATATATAGTGCTTTTCGGGTTCCATGCTACAGAGTCTACAAAAGCCAAACAGGCAGAATGGTAGGGTTTCTCGGTTATTAGTGAAAACAGTGCATGCAGAACAACATAATATGAAATACTGTCACGTGCCAGTGTGTTAACTGTTCTGTGTTAGTGGAGTTTAAGAATCTCTTGAGTTTACACTGTGTTCTGTGTGAGTGGTCATTAAGATTGTGTTGTTTGCACAGCAGAATGTTTTGTTTATGCCCAGCACTATAGTGTAGTGTTTGTATGTATAATTGTGCACTGTAAGTGTGTACTGCCGCTATACACCGGCAACAAAATCCTTGCATGCTCAGGCATACTTGGCCAATAAAGCTTCTGATCAAAAGCATGGTCAAATGCAACAATAAGGAACAGGTTGTTTACAAACTTGCTTTTTTACCGAAGTTAGTTCTCTCATTAAAGAAATCAGGTATATTTGTATGGAATACTAAACATATGCAGATGAAATATTACCAGGAGGTTTAGTAAACACTCAAATGTAACAAGTTTGAGTTCATTTCTTAAAAAAAAAAAAAAAAAAACATCAGACCAAATTCACACCATTTAGGAGATGGTAAGCACAAGGTTTACCCTAGTTTCCACTGGTTGCTATACTTAACCAAATCACAGTCATTGCTGTCCCCAGGAATGCCCTGACTGGCTACTAGAAGCCAGAGAGAGAGACCAAATGGAGCTGCAATGAAATTATCAGAAATCCATCGAAGCGACATCAGATTTGTTGATATTTTCCATTAAAACAAATGAAATGTCGCTATTGGAAAATTTCAGATTATTTCTCATGTCCACTACAAAGGGCTCTATGTAACAGATTATAAAAGATGGATGAGTAAAGCCATGTCCCTCTTTTACAGCAGGGATATATGTCAACTCCAGAGAGTAATGTCAACTCCAGAATCCAGAGTGCAGTACAGATTTTGCGCTTTTGGACTCCGGCTATCTGGATTCAAACCCATGAGCTTCGAACAATGGGTTGAATGCTTGCACAGCTGGACCAATTACAAGTCCGTTTCTTATACATTTTTTATAAGCCAGACAAAGCATTTTCTACCATACACCGATCTATAACATTAAACCCACTGACAGATGATATGAATAACACTAATTATCTCATTACAATGGCACCTGTAAAGGGGTGGGATATATTAGCAGCAGGTTGATGTGTAGGAAGCAGGAAAAATGGGCAAGTGTAAGAGTCTGAGCGAATTTGACAAAAGGCCAAATTGTGATGGCTACATGACTGGGTCAGAGCATCTCCAAAATGGCAGGTCTTGTAGGGTGTTCCTGGTATGCAGTGGTTAGTACCTAATAAGTGGTCCAAAGAAGGACAAAAAGTGAACTGGTGACAGGGTCATGGGCACCCAAGGCTCAGTGATGCATGTGGGGAGCGAAGGCTAGCCCATCTGGTCTGATCCCACAGAAAAGCTATGACAGAAAGGTATGAGAACACACAGTGCATCACAGCTTGCTGAGTATGGGCCTGCTTAGCCACAGACCATTCGGAATGCCCATCCTGACCCCATAACTGGACCATGGAGCAATGGAAGAAGGTGGCCTGATCTGATAAATCATGCTTTACATCATGTGGATGGCCGGGTGCGTGTGTGTCGCTTACCTGGGGAAGAGATAACACCAAGACGCACTATGGGAAGAAGGAAAGCTTGCGGAGGCAGAGTGATGCTCAGAGTAAGGTTCTGTTTTGAAATTTTGGGTCTTGGCATTCTTGTGGATGTTATTTGACACATACCACCTACCTAAACATTGTTGCACACCAAGTACACCCGTTCAAGGCAACAGTATTCCTTAATGGCAGTGGCCTCTTTCAGCAGGATAATCCACTGTACACACTGCAAAAATGGCCTCCAGAGGCCCCACCTCACAACTTACAGGACATAAAGGATCTGCTGCTAACATCTTGGTGCCAGATACCACAGCACACCTTCAGAGATGTTGGGAAGTCCATACCTCGAAAGGTCAGCGCTGTTTTGGTGTCACAAGGGGGAACTACATAATATCAGGCAGGTGGATTTTATATTATGGCTGATCGGTGTATATAGTTCTGAAATCTACAGGCTTTGAAGTTAAATATGTTCATCTTCAGAATGTATCTAAACCAGACCTAAAGTTTATTGCCAAAAGTTTGTGAACATCTGACTATCACACCCATAACCCCAAACTGTTCCAAGCACACAACTGCGTAGGATGTCTGTATGATGTACCATTATAATTTCCTTTCGCTGGATACAAGAGGCCCAAACATGTTCCAGCATGACAATGCCCTGAGTGAGTGCTATGAAGACATGGTTTGCCAAGGTTGGAGTGGACGAACTCAAGTGGCCTACAGAGAACCCTGACCTCAGCCCCACTGAACACCTTTGGGATGAAGTGGAACGCTGACTGTGACCCAGGACTTCTCGTCTGATATCAGTCCCTGACCTCGCTAAAGCACTTGTGGCTGAATGAGCACAAATCCCCACAGCCAAGCTCCAAAATCTAGTGGAGGTTATTATAACAGCAAAAGAGGGACTACATCTGGAATGGGATGTTCAACAAGCAAATATGGGCGTGATAGGCAGGTGTCCACCAACCTTTGGCCATACAGTGTGTGTGGTTACCCCCAAAAGTGAAAAGGAGGGGGGGTGCACTTTAAGACTCCACTATGGTGGAGCATCAAGGACATTTTGACAGCTGTCATCTGAATACAAACTGAAATGTTGGTTTTACTATGATCAAAACCATGATCAAAGAATGACATCCATTGTGTGAGGAAAGCACACATACAGTATAGGAAATAAGTATTGAACGCGTTAAAATTGCTTTCAGTAAATATATTTCGAATGAGGCTATTCACATGAAATTTTCACCAGACATCAGTATTACCTCAAAAAATCTGGAAATATGAAGAGTTCACAACATTAAAGTCCATAAAGAAAGTTGTGTGTAATAAAGTGAAACGACAGGAAAAAAGTATGGAACATGCTAAGAAAAAGCAGTTTTCCAAGACAAGAACTCCGAAAGTAAAATCCGTAAGTAATTATACCCACTATGTGTGCAAATTAATATCAGCTGGGTTAGTAAATTGATGGTCTATAAAAAAGTGTGTCACATAAGAAACATCACATTATGGGTAAAAGCAAAAAGTTCTCCCAAAGACCTTGAAAACCTTATTGTTGCAAAGCATATTGATGGAATCGCATACAGAAGTATTTCAAAACTTCTGAATCCTCAAGTAAGCACCATTGGGGCCATTATCTGCAATACGAAACAACATCACTCCACCATCAACCAGCCACACACAGGAGCTCCTCACAATATTTCTGACCAGGGAGTCAGAAGAATAGTCAGAAGAGTAGCCCAAGAACCAAGTGAGCCAAGGACCACTCGGAAAGAGCTCCAGAAACACTGAGACAGCAGGTACCATCAACATAGAGAAAACAATAGGCAATGCATTCCACTGCTCATGCTCATCCCACATAAGACTCCAATTTCTAAAAAAAAAAAGGAATGTCGAAGCTCGTTTAAAGTTTGCTACAACTCATGTGGACAATCCTATGAAATACTGGGAGAGTGAACAAAACTTTTTCGTTGACATACTACACACCATGTTCAGAGAAGAAATGGCACTGCACATCACCCTAAAACACTATACCAACAGTGAAGTTTGGAGGTGGAATGCACATCATGGTGTGGCAGACTTCATATAATTGAAGGAACGATGAATGGAGCCCTTTACCAGAAGATTCTAGATTAGAATATGATGCCAACCAGCAGGATGATGAAGATGAGACATGGGTGGATCTTCCAGCAGGACAAGGGCGGCTGTAGAGCGGGTTGTCCACTAATCCACTAACCGTGCGGTTGGCGGTTCAAATCCCGGCCCGGGTGATCCCATGCCGAAGTGTCCTTGGGCAAGACACTGAAACCTAAGTTGCCTCCGATGGCAAGTTAGCGCCTTGCATGGCAGCTCTGCTACCATTGGTGTGTGAGTGTGTGTGTGAATGGGTGAATGAGACACAGTGTAAAGCGCTTTGGATCCAAGTGCCTTGGATAAAAAAGCGCTATATAAGTGCGCCATTTACCATTTACGATCCAAAGCATACAGCAAAGGAAACTCTCAATTGGTTTCAGAGGAAAAAAAAATCAAGGTGTTAGAATGGCCCAGTCAATCACCTGACTTGAATTCCATTGAACAAGATTTAAAGACAATATGTTTAGAATAATGGTTCAAAATCACACCTGAATGCTGCAGCCAATTAATTTCTTCATACAGGAAGCGTCCTGAAACGGTCATTACAAACAAAGGCTTCTCCACTAAGTATTAAATAAATTTCAGTTACTGTGTTCAATACTTTTTTTTCCCTGTGCCATTCTGCTTTATTACACATAACTTCGTTTATGGACTTTAATGTTTGGATTTCTTTATGTATGTGGATTAATTGAATTAATACCAAAGTCTGGGGAAAATTTCAACAATATATATATTGAATAACTTCATTGGAAATATATATACTGGAAATAACTTTATTGGAAATATATATACTGAAGGAAAATGTTGACACGTCCAATACTTTTTTACCCAACTGTAACTAGTAAGGTCTTAGACATCTTTAGACAGACTGTTATTAGCACCGCATTTGATTTAAATGTTTAAAAAGTAAATAAAATCATTTCTATGTAGTTGCTGTGAAATATATTTATGATTTCTTTGAGGTCAGGTATCAACATATGGTATAACCAGAAAAACCTTTTTTTTTCCCCCTTTTCTTTGCTTGTTTGCAAGAATTCAGCCAAAGCAATACAAGTGCTTTCTCAGACTGCCACACACACTTACATATACTCACTGGATCATGAAAGTGCTGGGTTTTACAACTGGATTTCCATCTTTTCAGCTTGGAAATAGATAACGTGCAAGCGTTAATTTTTGCTTAAATTAACATGGCCTGAATCAAAGATCTGATATTGACTGGAGAAGACTACATAGCAGGTATAAGATTCAACGACTGGCAACCGAGGCAAACATTTTTCCACATCAGGGAATATCAGTGTCGAGTAACAAACTGAAGCAGAAAATGAAAACATAATGGTAATTATTTCAAGAGAAACAAAGCATGCCTGGGAGATTTTACAATGATTTGCAAATGATCTATATATTGCCACTTCGCTTTTACATTACCGACGGTCTCGCACATAACCTTTAACCAACACAAACTGTTATAGACCTCAACATCCAAGTCTAGAGCCTGTTTATACTTCAAACACCACACACACACACACACACACACACACCAAGGTCACTCTTGGGGCAGATAAACATTACTGACCGTTTTCTTAGTTCCTCTTGCATCTCGGCAGAAGAATGTCCGCTTGCAGCTGTAAAACATCCCATAAGTGCATTATATGAAAAAAATTAAAGCAGCACTACACACTTCGTCAACGTTGCTTTATGAATGAATGGCACAGAAGCAGAAAATCTTCTCAAATCTTCTATTGCTTCATTTACACAGGAATGTACAATAAAAGCATTCGAAAGAAATTATGACACAGTCGTACAATAAACAAAAAGAAAGTAGGGTATAGGGTGAGGTGCTGGTGAATACCTGGGTCAGGCTTCCAACTCTCTGGTTTTGTGGGCTGAGGTTTTTCTGGAGACTGACCCACCTCTCGCATCCTTTGACGAACATGTTCAGACAACTGAAAAGACACACACACACAAATTTAAACCACTGCAATTAGTCTAGTCTATGTGAGAACTGCCGCCCTAGCGCAGATTCAATTACTGAGCTCCAGTAACACTCACTCTTTCAATTCCAAATTTAATCTAATAAAACGATCTATGAAAATACTAAAACAATCTATTACATGATAGAATGAGGCTCACATTCATTTCATCTTCCATTCAATATTCATTCATCTTCAGCAACCATTTTATCCTGGTCAGGGTTGTGGTTCATCCAGAGCCTATCCTGGGAGACACTAGGCTTGAGGTGGAAATTTACCCCAGTCCATCACAGTACATCATATACACACACACTCCCACCTAGGAGCAATTTAGCCAAGCTACTGATTTGTGGGAAGAGGAACACCCACTTTCCACCTTACACTTGCCTTAGTGTCATAATTCTCCAATTCACCTCTGTTATTAACTTCCATTTTGTTTCTTTTTTTTCTATAATAGATTATTTGGGAAGCACTATTGCCTCACAGCTCCAGGGTCCCTGGTCCAATCCTGAGCGATTCTGTCCATGTGACGTTCACGTGGGTTATCTCCACATTCCTCCCAAAACATCCTGCTAGGTGGACTGGCTACTCGAAGCTGCTCCTAGGTGTGAATAAGTGTGTTAAAATGTATGTGCCTGGTCCAATAGACTGGCATCCCATCTAGTGTGCATCCGCTTCACGCCCAGTGACCCTGCAATAATACTACTTTCAACCACTGAACATGAAAAATCAAAGAAATGATAAATGGTCTGCACATATATAGCGCTTTTTTAACCTTAGCAGTTTACACTGGTTCTCATTCACCCATTCACATACACAATGGTAGCAGAGCTGCCATGCAAGGCACTAGCTTGCCATTGGGAGCAACTTGTTTCAGTATCTTGACCAAGGACACTTCATCATGTGGAGACATGTGGGCCGGGAATTGAACCGCCAACCCTACGATTAGTGGACAACCCGCTCTACCACCTGAGCCACAGCCGGCAGACAAAAGAAAAACAACTTCACATAGGAATTTCTACTTGGGAACTCAGGACGGTCTCCACAATGCTGAGTTCAACATACGACCTAATACGGACTACACAGTTCATTGCATTGTGGAGACAAATATACATCACCCATTACAGTTAGATGTCTGGCTTGTTGCTAACAAAAGACGAACACAGATGTCTATAGCCCCCCCATTTACTTGTTCTATATTTTTTTTCCCCTCATGATTCATCACATTTTATAACTGATTACAACCAAATCTAAAAGTGTTAAAATAAATCAAGAATAAAAACATAATAATATACCTATAATATAATGTCTTCAATACAAAAGAAACTAAAAGCACCTCGGTACACCTTTACCCTCCCTAAAAATGCCAGGATCCATGAGTATACATGTGCTTTCGCTGTGAAAACATCCCAGAGTCCCCCCTGATGTCCCAAACAGCTATCTGATAAACTAGTTCAGATTCTTCCATTGGTCACAACTCAGTGATTTTCACTGATATTCTCAGTGATTTATTTAACAGCAACCAAACCTGCTGAAATAAACACTTATCCAACACTGGGGCACAGTGGAGGCTGGAGCCTATCCCAGGGGATTCTGGGCACAAGGTGGTGGACACCCTGGACGGGGTGCCAGCCCATCGCAGAGCACAATCCTACACACAAATTTTCACACACTACTCACAATTTCCAAACGCCAAATCAGCAGACATGTCTTTGGACTTGGGGAGGAAACCTGAGTACCCCCGAAGCACAGAGGGAACAGTTAAACTCCTCATACACAGGGCAGAGGCTGGATTGAACCCCCCAAGGTGCGAAGCCAAACGGTTTCCTGATAACACAACATCCTCAAGGGTTGGACATGCCTGGTGCAAAGATGTACAGCTTATTCAGTAATAATCCCAAAATGATCTCATACTAAAACATGAATGAAGCGGGTTTTATTTATTTTTTATTATACAAAAGTGTTGAGAAAGCAACAATCACAATGAGAGAGTTAGTCAGTTGAATTCAGAGATATTTGAATATATAATAATGGAGACTCTACTTTAGTTATGGGTTACATGAAGTAACCAATTGAACTTCTAGCTGTTGCTTTAAAATTGTTAATAAAGCCAGTGGTTCACAGACTTACAGTATGACCCTTTGTGTCTGGCAGGAAATCCCAGTCATTAATCACTGCCTCGATTACTTTAATCTCTCTATATAGGTCTCTCCGAAAATCTATTTGATAGATTAGTTGGTGAAGAATGCAGTAGAAAGGCTTGAGCAAAACGAAAGAAAGCCTGTGTCGCGCCAGCGCTTGCTCAATTGTATTGACTACATGGGGAATTTTAGAATCAATTTTCAGACAGTATTTCTTGTTTATAAAGTTTTTCCCCCCCTAATGGATCTGTAAAAAAGTGTGTTACAGAAAGCCCTTTAAAACATCTCCCATGCTCTACTCTCAGATTCTCAAGTGACAGCTCACTGCACTGGCATGCTTCAGAAACTAAACTAAACAAGCAGATAGTGGTTTTCTGTTACAAATTCCCACTGTGACAGAATGACAGAATGAGGCTATGTGGCTACTGCAGATTATAATTCAGCTCACGGCGTGCACTTGCTTTTAATTAGTGTTAGTGTTAATGAGCGAGTCTTCTAAACTGCATTAACTTACCTCATTTTTTGTTAAATATCGTTTTGATTGATCATTTTACTCATTTCTATCCTAATTTACCAGTTTTCCTGTTGTAATTGTCACAATATATGATTTCTGTTGACTCTGTTCTGTTTTTATCATTAATTCTTTCTCTATGAATTTTGTTTGTAGTAATTGTTTTGTTTTCCTTCTCACAATTCACCACATTCTACAATTATATGGATTAACTGTGTTAATTTACGTATTCTATTACACTGTTCAGATTTACCATTTTACTCATTTATAAACAAACTTAAGTTTCTTGTTGTCCTTGTTTTTTAATCATTCATACAGTAGGCACTTTTTTATTTTAGGTGAAAACTGTATTTGAGATTATATTAACATTGTTGCCAGAGGCCATGAACGGGTGTAGGTCAGCTGTAAGTGGCTCTTGTTGCTTAAACCAGCCACCATATTTACTTGTTCAATATAGAAACTTTAAATAAGCTCAGGAGCTTTGCCTGGTTTCCCTGTGTCTGTTTCCTCACACCCTCCAAAAACATGTATTTGGCCTGTAGGTTGGCTGGCTACTTTAATTACCCCTAGGTGTGAGTGTGTGAATATACAATATCTCACAAAAGTGAGTACACCCCTCACATTTGTGTAAATATTTGATGATATCTTTTCATGTGACGACACTGAAGAAATGACACTCTGCTACAATGTAAAATAGTGAGTGTACAGCTTGTGTAACAGTGTAAATTTGCTGTCCCCTCAAAATAACTCAACACAGCCATTAATGTCTAAACCACTGGCAACAAAAGTGACTACACACCTAAGTGAAAACGTCCAAATTGGGTCCAATTAGCC
Organism: Noturus placidus; assembly: GCA_022414735.1. Taxonomy (NCBI): domain Eukaryota; kingdom Metazoa; phylum Chordata; class Actinopteri; order Siluriformes; family Ictaluridae; genus Noturus; species Noturus placidus. The sequence goes on from JAFFST010052338.1 coordinate 118,612, forward strand.
ATTTTCCCTCCCCGGGGTCATGTGATTTTTAATGTTACAAGGTCTCAGGTGTGAATGGGGAGCAGGTGTGTTAAAGTTTGGTGTCATTGCTCTCATGCTCCCTCAAACGGGTCACTGGAAGTTCAATATGGCACCTCATGGCAAAGAACTCTCTGAGTATCTGAAAAAAAGAATTGTTGCTCTACATAAAGATGGCCTAGGCTATAAGAAGATTGCCAAGACCCTGACACTGAGCTGCAGCATTATTGTCTCGTGTCCGATGTTCCAGGAATAAGCTCTATATCCACCATGACCCTGATCAGGACAAAGCAGCAACTGAAGAAACAATGAATCAATCAATCAGTGAATGAATTAAACAAACTCCGACTCTCATGTACAGTGGTACCTCTACCTACGAGCAGCTCCACCTACGAGATTTTCGACCTACGAGATGTAACACGGGGCAAATTTCTGCTCGACCAACGAGCTGAGATTTGAGCTACTAGATGGGAAAATTTCGAAGATTGAAGATTTTGAATTTACAGTAGATATGTAATCGTATTATATGCAATCGTAGGGTGTCCTTGGGCATGACACTGAACCCTAAGTTGCCCCCGATGGCAAGTTAGCACCTTGCATCGCAGCT
>JAFFST010052338.1:132611-144686 GCA_022414735.1 Noturus placidus
ATATATATATATATATATATATATATATATATATATATATATATATATATATATATATATATTATAAATTGCTAATAATATGTTTATTAACTGCTTAGGATTTAGAAGTCCTCTCTTGGTCCTCACTCTTACCTGTGTAATTGAGTAAGCCAGTGCTAACACTGCAGTTATGGCCAGCACCCGTTTGATGCTCGACTTACTCTCCAAATGACCTGCCGTGAAAAAGCATATGATACTACATCACAAGTCTAGAGTGAACACAGTCAGTTGTAAAACTTTTCAACTAATTCTAACCAAAATGTTTTCATTGAATGCAAAACAAAAACCTACATCATAGTTAGGCATGATTTATTGTAACTCATGTAAACTAATATGAGTAATTACTATACTATACATTGTGAACTAATATGAGTTATTACTGTACTATACATTGTAAACTAATATGAGTTATACTATCTATTCTGACCTAATATGAGTTATTACTATACTATACATTGTAAACCAGGGGTGTCCAATCTTATCCGGAAAGGGCCGGTGTGGGTGCAGGTTTTCATTCCAACCAAGCAGAAGGCACACCTGAGTCTATTGAAAGCCATGATCAACTGATTAAACAGGTGGATTCAGGTGTGGCTCCTGCTTGGTTGGAATGAAAACCTGCACCCACAGCGGCCCTTTCCGGATAAGATTGGACACCCCTGTTGTAAACTAATATAAGTTATTACTATACTATACATTGTAAACTAATATAAGTTATTACTATACTATACATTGTAAACTAATATATGAGTTATTACTATACTATACATTGTAAACTAATATGTTATTACTATACTATACATTGTAAACTAATACATGAGTTATTACTATACTATACATTGTAAACTAATATGAGTTATACGATCAATTCTGAACTAATATGAGTTATTACTATACATTGTAAATTAATATTAGTTATTCTATCTCCTAATTGAGTAGTTTGAGATTCAGCCATGTGCCTACAAATCCCCCCAGTTTCCCCGGATTAACGGAGCCTACCAAAGGCAAGTCCTAATATGACAACGCTGAGCTCAATGGTCAACAGGAAGAAGCGTGTGATCTCCCACAGCACCTGGAAGCAGTACACAGCTCTTATCAGTTTTTATTACTATACAAACAGCTATAACAATAAATAAAAAAAAAAAACCCACAATGACTCAGTTTGAGTCACACTTCACATTCTCTGCAAACAGAATAGCCAACTCTCATGTGCGGAAAGTTTTAAACTCTACCTTTGGGAAGTGAAGAGAAGTGAAAGTAAAAAAAAAAACGAAGAAGAAAAGAAAAAGGATGTGTACGTTAATTAGCGTTACATGAGTCTGAAGATGACTTTTGGCTAGAAACAGCATGTTGGTTTTCCCCTTCAGCATAACAACGTTATTAGTGTGACAGCACCTGTTATTCGTGCATGCTGCTACATATCTTCTATCAGGTTAGGATTTTTGCAGTGATGTTATGAACCGAGGGGTCAGAATTTATGCAGCTAAATAGTTTCAAGCTTTTAAGCTTTCCCAAATCGGATAAAAGGCTGAGTCATGGCCTAAACAAGAACAAAAGAATGAAAATAGGCAGCGCACACACACGCACGCACACACACGCACGCTCAAGTAGCACTTTATTTGGAACACCTGTACACCTTTTCATTCAATCGTTCAAGCAATTATTCAATTCTATTGTGAATTATTAATTCTAGTAGTGAATTATTGGCCACAGTGTTCAGTGTAAAAGCACTATAAGTGATCATATATGTTTATTCTTTACAGCATTACATTTCTCATTTGCTCCATTGTTTCTCTTAACAGTCTGGAGTTGTACTTTTGATACAGGTTTCTACTGTGGCAATCACACATGCTTTCATTCAGAGGAGACATGTGAATATTTTAAAATTTTATTTACCTTGTCGATGATGACAGCCGCGCTGGATGCACTCACGGTCATGGAGACAATTGCTCGAGTGATTCCGACAACTGCCACAACAAACACCTACAGCAAGAGTACGAGAGACAGTCAGTTTAATAAGGAAAATAAAAGACTCAGGCCGTTATACTGACAGCATGAACATGTCAGGGCTTAGATTACACTTCCCCAAATGTCAAACTGTCCTCAGAATAGTGTCGCAGGTAAACGGTTCAGCTCACCAGGATGTAAAATGTGATAAAGATGGGGCTGGAGGTAAGGCGGATCTTGGCGCGAGCTGATGGAAGCTTCCACATCAGGAACACGAGGAAAGCCACATTTGGCACCAGCAGCAGCAGGTCCCAAAAGCGCACCCTAATGCAAGATTAAGACAGTGGTCTTTAGTAGAGATGCACCGATATATCTGCCAATAATCGGTATCGGCCGATAAAGGCCATTTTTTACGAGTTTAAAAACATCCGATGATTAGGGTCGATTATATCGTGCCAATAAAAAGACGGCAGGATAATTCCTACTGTGTGTAAAGATTACGTCTATTCTGTGGAATGATGACAAAGCTGCAGTTTGTAATCTCTGCACTTTTCACTGTTTTACGCCACATGCTGCAGAAGAACAGAAGCAGTGCGTGTTTTTTTCGGCTTGTACTTTAAAGAATGCGTGATTTTACACCGGACACTGCCGTGCTGCTCGAGCTGAATTAAAGGGCCACTACACAGTTGAAAGATTTAAATGAAGATGAGTTGACTGTATATATTGCACAGAAAAATATATTTGTAGAGTATTATTTCATATCCAGTTAATGTTAATATAAAAAAAAAGTCAACTCTGAATTTCATTACAAACATCTTGGATGCAACTGAATGTCACACATTAATGATAAAGATTAGCATGCAAGCCACTGAGGGTGGACTTTTCTTTTCTGAAAATCCATCTTCTGTGACAGTATCTGGATAACTCTATCCAGCTCTATACACCAGCAACAAATCACTCGAACATCAGATAACATAACCAAAACTGAAAGTCTGTCTTTTAAACACAACAGGAACTTCTCAGGGAAAAAAAAAAAAACAGCAGAGAGACATAAAAGAAAGAGGAAGTGAAGCCTCATTGTAAATCACAAACACTAATAATAAAATGCTTTGTTTGCTTTAGATCTTTAATCACAGACCTTTAAAATAACATACAGTTGAAGAATTATGGAATTAGATTTCATGAAATAGTAATCTTGTGTAAACATAAAGACGGCTTTTCAATAAATACTCAGTGTGTGGATTGCACTGAAGTGACAATCACATCAGACTGCAACAATTATCTTATCAGAATCCCTGGACTGAGAGCAAGAGCAATGACACACATAGAACCAGAGCTTTCAATCAAATAAGAGCCAACATTGAGAACAGATCTGATCACTGGGTTTATTAAAGCTGTGTAAAGACAAACATACCTGGAGGAGCCTATATCCTCGTAAAGCACCCGCAGACAGCTGTGTGGTTGGCTGATGTTGGCTTGAGATGGACTTGTGGGCCCAACCGATGCGTTCTCTAAAACCGGGGGCAGCGTCCCATTACCGTGCTGCGCGAACCAGCTCACTGTCACCGACACTGCGTCCAGCATTCTGCATTCACACGCTGAAACACATGTTCAATCACACACCAAACATAAAAGTAAAAGTTCAAACAATCTCGTCTCATCTCAAAGTGTTCATCTCAAGGTATATATATATATATATATATATATAGATATATATATATATATATCTATATATATATAAAGAGAGAGAGAGAGAGAGAGAGAGAGAGAGAGCACCTATTCTAATAAAACATTAATTCTATTCAGTTCTGATAAAACTCTATTCTACTGAATTCTTATAAAACTTCAGTTATGATATTTTATGATATTATATTTTATTCTATTTTCATAAATTCTATTTTCATGTGTTCAATTCCACCTGGGAAGTTCGTATTTATAAGTTGCGAAGTTGTAATTACACTGTCAGGTATATTCAAATCAGGTGCGTTCAAATCTTCTCTTCATTAGCTACAAAAAGATTACAGCTAGGTTTTTTTTTTAACTCTACTTCTAGAAAACAAAGGACAGAGTATCTGTATCAGGTGTCTTTCGCATGTTTATGTTTTTAATGGATTTATGAAGCCAGTGAAATGTCATTACATATTATATCATGAAGTAGAAAGTATGCTTCACTTTTTACACATACGCTATGAACAGCGTACAGTACGCGTGACGCAAAATTTCGTCATCAGCAGAGTATGTCCGTATCGCATGCGTGCTACCTGATTTTTTTTTGTACGCGTAGATCGCACATGCGCATTTAATTCTTTTGCACTGTTTAGTTGTTCCACAAGGTGGCAACAGTGACACAGGGTCATGGATTCTCAAGGCAGTTGAAGAAACAAATGGAAGAGGCGGAAACGAGTACAGGTTAGAAAGTATCTGCATTTGTATGATTCTAGCCTTAAAGAGTATAAGGATTCATATAGAATTAGATTCATATAGTATAGGATTCATAGCTAATCGTGGCGATAGATTGCCCAAGCATTGTTTTTTGTGTTGTCGTGATTCTTCTTCGTTGTTGTCCTTTACACCAGAAGACCTACTTTACTGCTGTGTGCTGACTCTTTTAGGCCAGGAGGAGTAGTGCAAGTTGTCGTAACACGCATGACCGCCTGTGTACACGTACATGTCAAATGGAGTATACTTTGAAAGGGTATGCGTACGACTGTGCGTATACGTTAGCGTACGCATTAAAAAAACCCAAAGTAAAGTATACCAGAGGCTTAATTTAACAACGCTATCGTATTTTGTGCAGGAAATGAAGATTGTTTCATTGTAAATTTAAAAAAGCCTGACAATAACTTGCTCCATATAACAAATGTGTAATAACGGGATCAGTTTCTGAGACGAGTACATTCAATTTCAACACGTTTACCACCATATTTTCTTACAGACACGCCCCCCAAGTCAGAAAGAAAATCCCGAACTTCCCAATCGTAATTACGGCTTTGTGGCGCCGTTCAACTCATAAACACAATCTTTCTGACACAACTTGAACATCTATTCAATTCTACTGTGATAAATCTCCTATTCTGATAAAAACATCAATTCTACTGTGATAAATCTCCTATTCGGATAAAAACATCAATTCTATTGTGATAAATCTCCTATTCTGATCAAACGTCTATTCAATTGTATGTCTTCAGAAATTCTTCTTTCTTCATGCACCACCTTTGATATGCAAATAACCCCAACGACTCAGCGAATATGTAAATAGTTCCATGACGTCACCCAGCGCCATTTACCTTGTTGTTTGAGGATGCATTAGACTCTAATCTCACCCAACAAAGTTTTTGGGAAATACCTTTAGGACCAAGTACTTTTTCTAGAACTGCACATGATTAAAAAATAAGTTTAGGAAACATAAATGAAAGAAAACTAAATTCTAATCGACACTGGCTATTTCTTGTATTTCTTGTATTTCTTGACCAACCCAGTTTCAGCTTCAATTACAACTCAGACTTAAGTTTCCTAAGATCATAGTTCACGGCATGGAGATAAAACCATTGACTTCCTCCTTTAACTTGAGTGTTTTGCATAACTCCCTCACCTCACTCATCTGCTTTAGTAATGACCTTCGAAGATTGAACCAAACTAAATAGTAGAAATGTCCCACACTATCGATGACATTAAAGTGCAGTCAGTAAAGTTTCAGTTTCTGCCCCAAACCCGTGATGATTACATAACAGAGCGTAAACAAGCCACACAGCTCACTCAATACAGCAGCAAAATGAAAGAAAAGCCCACGCTGTAGAACATGACAGCATTGTAAACCATTATACCTCTCTGTAAAGCCTTCACTACACAACCAATCACTGGCTGTCTGACGCTAAATACAGACATGACATGATATGATATGATCCAGAACAGCATTTATACACAACCAATCACTACACAACCAATCACTACACAACCAATCACTACACAACCAATCACTGGCTGTCTGACGCTAAATACAGACATGACATGATATGATATGATCCAGAACAGCTGCTAAACTTCCACTAATAGTGTCTGCTTCATGCCTCGTGCTCATTTTCGCAGGTAGATTGTTTTTTCTTAGCTAAAACTACACATCTGTCAGTGTGTATTTGTTTCCAGCTGTGCGCTGAGCTCTGCTAACTATCCGAGCTAGCCACTTCCCAGCTTGTATTTACTACTAAAGGCTGTTCAGCTAGTGGCGTTGTAAACTATGCTAATTATTTAGACTAGGGCTAGTCTGTGGAGAATAGGACTTACCCGAGCTTGAATTGATTTCAAATCGAGAAACAAATGTCGTTTATAGACTCAGTTGAGTTGTAAGCATGCAACATAGCAGTCTTTGTTAGGTCTGTGCTGATGTTTACAGCTGACACAAACAGCAACACGACAACCGACATGAACCAGCACTGTGAAGCACTGACAGTACAGCGGGGTTGCCAGATCTGAAAAACTCAGCAAAAAGGAAGCCAAAATATTTCAGAATCCCCCTTTCAGATCTTATAAACTGCTTTATTACTACACATACAATAACCTTTAAAGAAAAACATATATATTAAAACACGTCGTTTACCTAAATAAGTTTTTTTTTGTACACTATATTTTTGCCGGTTTCCTCCCCCAGTCCAAAGACATGCATGATTTATCATAATAATAATAATAATTTATCAATTTGTATAGCGCTGTTTACAATGGTACATTGTCTCAAAGCAGCTTTACAGAAATATCATTTTTACATTTACATTTACAAGCGACTTACTAATGAGAGCACATTCACACACCAATGGTAGCAGAGCTGCCATGCAAGGTGCTAGCTTGCCATTGGGGGCAACTTAGGGTTCAGTGTCTTGCCCAAGGACACTTGGGATCACCCGGGCCGGGATTCGAACCGCCAACCCCGCGGTTAGTGGATTAGTGGACAACCCGCTCTACCGACTGAGCCACAGCCACCCAATGGTAGGCTGATCAGCGTGTCTAAAGTGTCCGTAGTGTATGAATGTGAGTGTGTATGTGATTGTGCCCTGCGATGGACTGGCACCCTGTCCAGGGTGTACCCCGCCTTGTGCCCGATGCCTTCTGGGATAGGCTCCAGGTTCCCCGTGACCCTGAAAAGGAGTAAGCGGTTGAAGATGGATGGATGGATATTTTTGCTGTAGACACAAATGAAACAGAATAATAATAATTTTAGAAAATGACAACAATGTTTTGAAGACATTCTTATTTTAATTTTACAGTTATTTTCAAGGAAAACAGTGAAAAAAAATCTTCATGATTTATCCTGTACTCATACAATTTGCATCCAATTAAGATGCACAATTTGTCGTGTCCCTGTTAACACACTGGGCAGGACAAATCACTGTATTAGTTACTGCTACATTTATATATAGCGATTTTCAAACACTCAAAGTGCTTCACATTGAGGGGGGGGGGGGGATGGGTATCCTCAACTAGTGTGGTCCGCCAGAACGTCACACTATCCATAGTGCGCCAACCACACACCAGCTATTAGTGAAAAGGAGAGTGATAGAGAAGGGCAAATGGGGGAATTTCACCAGGACACTGGAGTTATACTCTTACTCTTTTACAAGAAGTGTCCTGGGACTTTTAATGACAACAGAACCTTGGTTTAACGTCTCATCCGAAAGAAAGTGCTGTTCTTACAGTATAGTGTCCCATCACTATACTGGAACACTAGGCCCTGCACAGACCACAGGGTGAGCACCCCCTGCTGACCTCGCTAATACCACTTTCAGCAGCAACCATAGTTTCCCACAGGGGGTCTCCCATACAGGTACTGGCCAGCATCCATGCTGCTTAGTTTTAGTGAGAAACCAGGTAAGAATTGCAGGGAGATATGGATCTGGTAACAGCTACAAATATGGGTTGTAAATGTAGTCATGGCTATACATGTTATTCTCCTGGATTTCTGTGAAACTACGTGCAAGAGCACCACAAATGGCAGTAAGAAATAAACACAGAATGATATGACAAAGTAAATCCAGGGCTGATTTCTTTCTTGCCAGACTGTAGATTCATGCAGCCTATCATTGACAGTCATGTCAGGTGTTTTGCACAATACCTACTTCATTTGGGCTGATATTTATCAGATCGCTTCGCTGACACATCTGTAACACATCATCTGCAGTGATTGACAGGATGCAATGTGAAATACAGTTGAAGGTTTAATAAACGCAAACGTTGTATATTGTTTACTTTACTATCCTTTTACCCTCAAAATGCCTTTGGATGAGAAACTAAAAGTAGATAGATTAAGCACACTTTGTCCAATCTTGAGACGCAACACGTCTCAAATTACACAAAAGGACAGATGGAAAGGTGTTCTATTACTTACTTAGCAGAAGATGATGGTTTATGGATGCTGAATTTTTGTTGACAGGAACATGGCTCCCTCCAACTACTCCAAAGTCAGCTTTCTATGTGACAGACAAGAGGTTGTGGATATATTTGGATGGGTACAATTCTTCCTTCAGCTTGTCCATTAGCGGTCGCCAGCAGAACCAGAATGATGACATGTGGGCGTACCTGGATAGCCCTGAAGATATCCCGTTCTTCGAGTTGAAGGTTTGTGGAGCAGACAACTTCCACAATGATAATATCCACCCCATACATTCCACCAGAGGGCACCCATACCTAAATCTATAAACACTTCTTCAGTTGTCATTGTCATTTCCTGTTCCCACAATATATAAAGCACATGGACACACCTATTGTGAAGCATTGTTATTATTTTGATCATTGCTATGGCCCTTGTCTTGCTGCTTTATTGGATTACTCTCTGGATTTTGGAAATACTCTGCCTTACGGTGTCTCAAATTGATGGGAATGATGGGGGAAACGAAGCTTTTCAAAGCTTAGAATCAATTGAACCAATTGCTTGGTCAAGTGATTCAATGATTTCGAAGCGTTTGAAACACCACACGCTGGCGACACCTGCTGGCGACACCAGTGTAACAGCAACGAGATCTAGGCTCAAACATAATGACACCTTTTACAAAACAACTGCAAACATCTTCACAACCGTGTAATGTTTTCAATATAATTTACAAATCATTCAATACTATTAGTGCTTGTATTCTGTGTTTTAGATAGGGTCTAAAACACTAATTATAACATTTACATGCAATTACAATCCCTGTTACCTTTTTAATTATACACACGTGTTTGTTATTAAAGCTGCCTATAAAACACTAGCAAAATGAAGGGGGTAATGTTGCTGAAGGAGCATGATGATATTAAGGACCAGGTATGGTTTGTAGCAATGCACTTTATTTATTTTACATATGTTGTTTCAAGCCTTATAAGCCTGTGTGTCAAAGGGAAGCTATCCATCCTTCCATCCATCTTCAACCGCTTACTCCATTTCAGGGTCACGGGGGAACCTGGACCCTATCCCAGGGATAGCATCGGGCACAAGGCAGGGTACATCCTGGACAGGGTGCCAGTCCATCGCAGGGAAGCTATATTCTACAATAATAAAACTGACAAGAGTAAAACAAACCAGAAATGTCATCATAATTTTTTTTATTTAAGAACAGAAGTTCTTCACACACATCTGGTCTTGGATTGTTTGTTTTGTAGTAAAAATCTGGTGATTGGCATCCTGAAGTGAGCACTGATCATGGATCAGTACAAACACAATTGATTCATTTCAGTTTTATTAACATATATGAATAAAACTGACCCGGAATCAGTTAAAACCCTAGTAGACACTGGTTCATGGGTTCACGTTGAGATCAACACCCTCTAGTGGCAACCATCGGACTTTGGAAACGTTTCGAAACCCAAAATGCGTTGTCCTTAACTAGACATGCAGGTGTGTTCATGATGTGTTATCTTTAAGAGTGTTCTATGAGGTGGATTTAACTTTACTCGCACAGTGTTATTCGAGCTTTAGGCTGACCAGACATCATTCTCACAGCCAAATAGACAGGCTCAGTGAAGCTCACGTTAAAAGTATGGAGATGAGTTTTGGCTCCATTAACGTTGCTTATGCTGGAAAATGTTACACCATTTTTGCTGAAGCTAAGGCGGATCTCCAGCTTCTGGAAAAAAGGGGTACGCTTGAGCGGGGTCTCTCTTCCTCCTTCATATGCCCTAAGTAGGTTATCGTACCACATTAGGCACCAAGCTTCACTTCTGCTTTCTAGCCCACTTTCAGTACCAGAGCGGGGCAGCCCCCCATAGCACAGTCCCAGAACCCATGGGCAACCTTCAGCTTGCAGAATCCAGCAATGTTCTCCTTTGGAGAAACTTTGGGAACTCAGAGCCTGAAAGTAATTGGTGAACCTCTGTGGCCCAGCTGGATAAGGTTGTTTAACAACACTGAAGGACACAGTTTTAAGATCCTCAGACAACACCAGGCAAGGATGCAGAGTCTCAGAGTCAAAAGTCACCTCAGAAGGGTTGAAAATATTTCGTAAACGACGTTGGGCAGCTCCAAGATTGAGACGGAGGTCATAATTTCGGCGTTCCATTTCCTCACACATATGGGTCATGTTGATGTTTGCCTCATTCTCATCACTCGCTCCAATTTTCTGAGGTTTGATAATCAGGCTGGCAGCAAGTTTCTCAACCCCCTGGATCTCTTTACAAAATCTAACCTCATCTTGCTCTTCCAACAAGGTGTTAACCTGGAGCTCTGTTTCCTTAAGCTGCCTATGGAGATCTGACAGTGTTTGAACACTGGTCTCCAAAAGCTCCTCTCTTGGCCTTAACTGGGCCTCTAGCAGCTCCATCCCAGCTGTGCTGTAGCTCCTCAGAAGCTCCACCACCTCCTCCAAAACCATTTGCACTTCGGCTTTAAAGTTGGTGTTTGATGTCTTGACTGCTGCTTCTTTTTTCTTTGCATTGGCCAGCAGATCATCCACCAGATCAATCTTGGCTTGGATGTCCATCATCACAGGCGTTACTCGAGATCTACGTATGCTTAGCTCATCAGATAATTTGACTTCTATACAGTCTGAATGATCAGCAACATCTTTACCAGGGTTGGACATTGCTTCACATCCCTGGCTAGGACATGATGGCTCATATTTTCTTTCCATCACATCTATTTCCATGCCTCTCTGAGGTGCACCTTCAACTGTTTCCTGAAGTGTGGCATTGTAACTTTCAACTGTGTTTTCCATTGTAAGGTTCCTCTCTGCAAATTCAGAATTCTGCTAGTCCACTCTGCAATCTGGGCAGTGGTTGTGACATGAACCTGCCTTAAATCTCCTGCTCTTCTCCAGATATGTGAGGCATACTGTATGTCCACAATGAAGCATTACAGGATTGGAAAACTGATTAAAACAAATGCGAACTCTTGTTCCAAAAGATTCAATGAAAAACTTGAAGCCATCTCCGGTAACTCTGCCAAACTGTTGATCTGCACAAATACAAGAAAAAAAGAGCAAAATAGAGCATCAGTTATCTTCAGCAATTGTTTTATCATAACTAGGGTAGGGGTGGATCCAGCTCTCAAGCAAGGAACACCAGACACATCAGAAACACTCCCTGGATGAGACACCAATCAATCATAGGGAGCACCTTGCACAAATATATTCTCTTAAGCTATGTTCACACATAGCGACTGATGACCATTCATTTTCAATGAGAGCTGGTGACGTCTGGCAACATGAGCAACAGCGACCATCAGCGACTAGATATGGACGTGTCCAGTGACACGAAAACGTTGAGAGAACTTTATACAAATGTGGAGCGACATCATCAAACAATGGCGTCATTATATATTTCTTTTAGACTAACAACCCAGTGGTGTTTGTGGTGACAGTTTCATTGGCTGATCCTTCATGTCGGATATGAATTACCAATATTGTGTAGCCTAAATCTTGGACAAATGTCCTGCATTACAGTTTTGCATCTACAACGCACACATTACAGACCTTGATGCACAAATGCAGATATGATCTACGTGTCTAAAGTATAACACAAATTCCAAAAAAGTTGGAATGCGGAGTAAAATGTAAATAAAAACAGAGTGCAATGATTTGCAAATCTCATAAATCCATATGTTATTCACAATAGAACATAGAAAACATATCAAATGTT
>JAFFST010052338.1:167797-192444 GCA_022414735.1 Noturus placidus
TAAAAAGGCCGTTCATGCTCGAAAACCCTCTAATGTAACTGAATTAGGACAATTCTGCAAAAATGAGTGGGCCAAAATTCCTCCAGGACGCTGTAAAAGCCTCATTGCACGTTATCGCAAACGCTTGGTTGCAGTTGTTGCTGCTAAGGGTGGCCCAACCAGTTATTAGGTTTAGGGGGCAATCACTTTTTCACACAGGGCCTTGATGGTTTGGATTTTTTTTCACCTTTAATAATGCATAATAGTGCATTTTGTGTTTACTTGTTTTGTCCTTGACTATTGTTTAAATTGGTTTGATGTTCCGAAACACTTAAGTGTGACAAACATGCAAAGGAACAGGAAATGAGGAAGGGGGCAAGCACTTTTTCACACCACTGTATATGGGCAGTTGTGGCTCAGTCGGTAGAGCTAATTGTCCACTAATCCACTAATTGTAGGGTTGGTGGTTCGAATCCCGGCCCGGATGATCCCATGACGAAGTGTCCTTGGGCAAGACACTGAACCCTAAGTTGCCCCCGATGGCAAGCTAGCACCTTGCATGGAAGCTCTGCTACCATTAGTGTACGAGTGTGCACTTGTAAGTCGCTTTGGATAAAAGCGTCTGCTAAATTAATAAATGTAAATATATATATACACACATGTATATATACACATATAATGTATGTATATATATAAAATGTGTGTGTATGTGTATATATATATATATATATATATATATATATATATATATATATATATATATATATACATATACACACACACACACACACATATACATATATACACATAATATATATTTGTATGTGTATATATATACACACACATATATATATACACACACACACATATACACACACACATATACACATATACAAATATATATATATATAAAATTAAAACTAAATTAAAATATAGCTTGGATATTTCAAACTCCACTATATAAAAACAATCAGTTCTGGTCCACTTATTTTATTGGTTGAGAGGCTTTCCAAGAGTGCTTATATTTCTTATAATCACATTGGGACATTTCCCTGTGTGTATCACTCCACTTGTCTGTGCACTTCCTAGTTTGAAGCAAGGGAATGTGATCTCAATGACATTAACCATGGCACGGCCTTGTTAATGAGGTTAGAGGATAATGGCCAGACAGGTTTGCGTTGACAGGAAGGGTACGGTAACTCAAACAACCACTCTGTACGGTAACTCAAATAACCACTCTGTACAACTATGATGAGCAGAAAAAACATCCAGGCAATGTTCTTCCAATCTTCAGCTGTCCTGTTTCAGTGAACTTGTACCTACTATAGCCTCAGATTTCTGTCCTTGGCTAACAGGAGTTCTGCATTCGGAGATGCTTTTCTGCTCACCATGGTTTCTAAAATAATCAAGTCAGCCTGTCTGTCAGAATCCATGCCATGGTCATTTACTCATCACATTTTTCCCCTCATTCTGCTGTTTGATTGTGAACATTAACTGAAGCTCTTGACCTGTTTTTACGGTACTTGATTTTATGCACTGCACCGCAGCCACAAGAATGGCTGATTGGAAAATTACACGAATGAGCGGGTGTACAGGGGTTCCTATTATACTGTCCAGCACGTGTACATTGTCTGAGCTATATTCGCTCAATCTAAGCTTAACCAAAGCTTATTATAGCATTGCACAAGCTGAATGAAAGCTCCAACCTCCCCATGAACACAGACTCTTCCTTCAGGATTTCCTGTTCTGGGGTCTCCCTCTCCTCTGAGGAGGAGCTAACCTCCTCATGAAGGTGTGCGTCAGAGCGTGTACGTTTCTTGCGCCGTTTTTTGCGCCAGGTAGACGAAGATGAGGTGGTGCTGGAGAGAGACTCGGTCACTTCTGAAACCTCTGGAGCCTCCATGGGGATGGGTGAGGTGCAAAGGTGGGCTGGCACACTTTCCTGAGAGATAAACCATATATTCTATATTAATAACAGCTTGCAGTAAATAATAGCATTAAAGAAGTTTCATACAGTTCTAAAAGTACTATTAACAGGCTTTTAAACACCACACAGTATGATCACAGACACTTAATACCTCCAAGCTTTCATTTTGTTCCACAAAGAATGCCTCCCCGTTGTCCCCCAGCTTCATGTGCAGGTCAACTGGCTCACCATTGATCTCAATGTCCACCTGGAAATACCCATGTATCAGATAATCAAACAGGTAACATTCAAAACACGACAAAGCACGACAGTTTCCCAGCATTCTCCCTGATAGCTTGCTGGTTCTGTTTGAATATAACATAATATTAGTAAGGTTTTCTCTGACATTAGATATTGTCTATTTTGGGTACAGCTAGACAATATAGTTATAGGATGTTGATGATGGTCTACTAATTTGAACATAACGATTTTTGTAAACATAAAACTTCCAGTATACTGATCAACCATAACATTGAAACCACTGACAGGTGAAGTGAATAATGGTGATGATCTTGTAACAATGGCACCTGTCAAGGTGTGGTATATATTAGCAGCAACTTAACAGTCAGTTCTTGAAATTGATGTGTTGGAAGCAGGAAAAATTGGCACGTGTAAGGATCTGAGTGAATTTGACAAGGGCCAAACTGTGATAGCTAGATGACTGGGATAACGCATATCCAAGGGGTGTTTCTGGTATGCAGTGGTTCGTCAATGATCCAAGGAAAGACAACCAGTGAACTGGTGACAGGATAATGAGCACCAAGACTCACTGATGAGTGCGGGGAATGAAGGCTAATCAGTCAGGTCCAATACCACAAAATAGCTACTGTAGCACAAATTGCTGAAAAGGTTCATTTTGATTATAATAGACAGGTTTCAGAACACAGTGCATCACAGCCTGCTGTGTATGAGACTGCGTAGCCACAGACCAGAGACTGCCCAGTGTCAAAAAACGACTCGTTAAGAGTGATCCATTCTAAAGGATTCATTCTAAAGTCCTCTTTTCAGATCATTTAACTGGTGGATATTACATGCATATATGCTTACAATATTGCATTTTCAGAACAGACTATTTTAAATACCAGAAAATACTACAATAGCAGTATTAGTTTAGTTATTTAATTATTTAACTGCTAGAGTATGTTTTGTTTATATTTGGAAAACTAATTTAATACATTAAGCATTTTTATTGGGACTTACACCAAGAAATATATACGTTAATACGACTATTGAGTAAAGCAATAGTGTATCGTTATTTCATATTCACTTATCAGACTATACCATCACATACTTCTACAATCAATGCGACCCTGTCCCTCACCACTTTCTCTTTAGAACGAAGAACTCCCAGCTTTCCAAAGCGCACATGGAAAGGTGAGCACTGAAGACTGCCATCCGGCTGACGCACAACGATGACATCAATCCCACCGGTGAGTGTAGCGGGGTTCAGTCCATGATAAAGCTCTTTTACAGTTACAAAGACCGTCTCCGCCAACTGGCCAACGTAGTTCATGGTCTGGGACTGGAAGGGGGAGACAGAGAGTGCTTAAATTATCTTAATAAAATAAATATAGCTAGCACTAAAAAGAAACAAACTTTCAGAAGCAAAGAATTCACTAGAAAAAAAAATACAAAGTAGACTTGTTCTGCTGTATCAATCTTCAGCAATCTCCAAACTACCGGTGATGCTTAAGAAACTTCACGTAGAGCATAACAGTAACCTTTGGATTCAGAGTCGATGACGATTCAAGTGAGAGACTACCACAATCCACAAACAGATCAAAGTCTGGCCCTTGATCAAGAGTAGTAATCTTGATCTCCTAAGGTCAAGCATGACAGAACACAAACATAACATTTATACTGATAAAATACTGACAAACAGCAACTTTTTATTTTTCCGTTTGTGCTAAAAAAACAAAATAAATAAATAAACCTTAGTTTTGGAGCCCACTAGTAAATCTTTAATGACAGGTTATTAAAACAGTTGTGCAGGTTGTTAAGGACAAGCCCTAGTCACTGTGTAGCTTTGGCAGTGTTCCACAAACCTAGCAAAAAGTATTTAGAACAAAGATGAGCAGTTAGCTGGAATCATGTGATTCCCACAAACAAGTTTTTAAATGACAAGATTTGTTTAGAAGTCAAGAAATGACTTCTATTACTTAATGAAACAAGTGCTTGAGCAAGACTGTGAATCAACAAGGCACGGTCTTGCCAAAATCAAGACAGTATGCCAAAAAAATAATAAGGGTATTACAACAACAACCACAAAAAAGACAAATATATGCAAATCACTCTCTCTCTCTCTCTCTCTCTCTCTCTCTCTCACTCACTGTCAGTAAGTGTCAGGGACCTTCCCACGAACTCTGAACAGGAATAAACACTGGATGAGACGCGAGTCCATTGCAGGGCATCACTCTGCACACTTATTCTCACATAGAGGCAATTTATCTTAGCCAATCCATGTTTTCTGACAGAAGGAGAAAACCAAAGAGCCCGGAGGAAACCCACCTGGACACTGGGTATGCATGCGAAACTCCACACAAATGATAATCTTAGTTTCTGAATGATTTCATTTTTGTTTTGTGTGCCACGGAGACACATAATAGCAAAGTTTAACAGGACTAATGACTCTTAAAGCAGGCAAACTCATGTGTCATCATGTGTCAGCTCTGAGGAACATGTTAAAAAGTCTCGTATACAAATACAAAGCGGAGCTGACCAAATAATTTTACTAAAGTCTGTTCTAATCCCAAAAAGTACAGTTAATAAGATAAGAAAACCCAGCCATTCTCCCGTTATTAACTATTTTTAATAGATAAGTATTCATGCTGTTCGTGGATGCTATTTTGGTAATAGTAAAGTCCTTATTAAAATTACTTTAAAACAAAGTTGGTCAAAATCGAGTGATCAAAACTCAGCATTCATGACACTTTTGCGAAATCAATATTTTAGAGGATTTTTAAAGTGATCTTTTACCCATAGTGAGGGATGGAGATGTCCTTTCCCTACAACCTCCGATACCCTCCACACCACGGGTGCCATCCAGGGGCTAATATTTCCTTCATCCCAAAATCTGGCTCACTTCCTGGTCCACAGATAACCACTAAACCTCTCTCTGAATATACAGTAGTGTGTGTAGACTAGCTGTTTTATAAAGAGGTGATGTAAATACAGGGCCTCGTTCTTTCAGCCCTCCTCTCGATCTGTGGCTATTTGTGCGAAGGCCATTGGTACTGGTGTAACGTCAATATGTGGAACTGACAATGGACATGGGTAATGACAATATGAGAGAGAGTGCATTCAGCCTCCATTATCCACTCTACACACACACAGCACTCTTTTAGTTAGGTCAGTCTCACTCACGCTTGCTTGCTTGCTCCCTCTCTCACACACACACACGCGCACGCTTTTAGTCAAGTCAGTCTCACTCATGCTCTCTCTCCCGCTCACTCGATTTCTTTCTCTCACAGACACTTTTTTCATTCAGGTTACATAAATTTTCTCCTTTATGAACAAAGAACAAACGTGCAAATGCTTCTTCAAGCTGGCTCAATTTTTGTGCAAGAGTGCACACGCACACACACTTTGTCAGATCAGTCTCACTCATGTGCTCTCTCGCTCTCTCACTCACACACACTTTTTTATTCAGGTTACTGTCTCCTTTATAGACAGAGAACATGCATGCAATTGCTCATGCAACCTGGCCCAATTTTTAATAACAGATTCAACCATGCGTGCACACACACACTCAGCTGCTGCGCCTGTCATTTAGGCCAACAGTTTATGACAGACTCAGCCATTCTTTTCATTGAGCCCAGTATTTCCTAACAAACAGGGTGAGGCCTGACTGCGTAGGCACATGCATATAATATAGAACCACAGGCAGGCTGCCAAATTAAAAATAAAAAAAAAAAAGGGGGGCTTCACACAGATGTGGACATTCATTTATTATTCAGCCCATTTAGGAGCAATGTTATTTGAATTGCAAAAACAGCTGTATCTTTTACAGTGTACACCAGGGCGGGGTCCAAATTTTCCCCCCAAGGGTCCAGATTAGACCTCATCAAAATGTCTCTTGGGGCCATATATCAGGTGAACAGTGTAGGAAGCACACCAGTTTTTATATGTGCCCCCCTATTTCAATGATTAAAAGTAACTGGACAAGCTAACAATCATAACGTAAATTGTCATTTTTAAATACCTGGCTGGAAATCCACGTTAGGACTCTTTGAAGAATTCACAAATAGGTTTACATGCTCAATGGGTTCCAGCTCTTTTGAAATTGCCCCTTCTCACTGTTATCTTTGCACTTTTTGTGTATACTCATGACTAAATATCATTCTGCAAATTCATTTAGTGTCCTCAAAGGGGGTAAAAAAGGCATATTAGCTGTGTGTTAACATAGACTGCTGCCACTGTCAGGTGAAAGGAAAAATTGCAGCTTGTTGGCTGGTGGGCCGCGGCCTTCTCGCAGCTTTGTGACAGACATTTTCCGTGGTACTATCTGTCAAGTACGGCTTCACCTTGGCCGTGAGGTAAGCTAAATGCTACTGGCTATTTTCAAAAGGGGAGGAGCCACTCAATATGTCCCACTCGGTCTTCCTGTTTCAATGAAAGTTACGTCAACACATCAAATAACGCTTCGTGTTTCAAAGCACTTCACATGGACTTTAAGTGTTAAATAGATGCACTAATTTTTTCATACCAATTAGGTTTTTTTAAGTCTGTGAACAAATCTATACTTTGTGATGCATACTGTGTAGTGTAAAAATGCCTTTGATTATTCTACTACGATACTTGTGTCACATCGTCTATCCCTACTACCAAACACAATATACAAGTGCAGCCATGAGCTATCTTTTGCCTAATAGAAGTGTTCTTGTCTTACTGGGTTTTGGGACACATAAACCATAAAGTGGTCAGCGCTCCCTGTGATTGGTCTGAGAGCTGAAATATCAAATGTGGGGCTCATTATTTAATGAAAGCATCAATTAAAACAATATCGAACATTAACCAATCATCGAACATTAGATAGTGCTACCATACAAGACCTTTTAATTGAGTTCTAGATAAGAGCCAGAGTAAGTTTTTCTTTTCTTTTATTATTATTATTATTATTATTATTTTTAATAATATAGGATTGGTGTTTTAGGGGTTAGTTAAGTGCTCACGGAAGAGGTGGGTCTTTAGATGTTTTTTGAAGATAGTGACAGATTCTGTGGTCCGGATTGAGGTTGGAAGTTCAGTTCACTATGAGGGACAATTACTGTGAAGGTTCTGGAAAGGGACCTTGAGCCACGCCAAGTAGGGACTACTAAACATCGGTCATTATTCGATCGCAGATTGCATGAGGGAACGTAAGTCTCAAGGAGAATAATTTAGCAATTATTACAATTATTCCTTCCTATATTTTAAAGAATGTCAGAGCCATGCTGTTATAAAGAAATGAATCAACACCTTCTGAGTAATCAGAACTGAGAATTAATCAGTGCTGTGATGTTTTTAATTAAGTGAAGGAGCCAAAAATTGTGGTCATAAACAAAATGAGATTTGTTGTGCACAACGAGGGCAATTCAACATTAAGATGGAGTGTTTAATCACAGTATCACTGGCAAGTTTCATGATGGAAGTCCAAAACCTATAAGAACATGCTGTTGAACAGTGCTAACAGATATCCATAGATTTCTTGAGTGCAGAGAGTATTTGCTAAAATAAGTAGTTAGAAAATATACCTCACCAAATCAACTGTTTACGCAGTGCCGTCATCAACCAAGGAAAGAATGGAGTAAAGAAAAACACATTCATTTTTTTCTGGCTTGAATTTGACCTAGACCAGGGGTCGGCAACCTGTACCACTCAAAGAGCCATTTGGACCCGTTTCCCACAGTAAAGAAACCACTGGGAGCCGCAAAACCCTTTTGACATTTAAAATGAAATAACACTGCATATAACGTTTTTTTTTGCCTTTATGCTATGTATAAACAAACTATAATGTGTTGCATTTATGAAATCAATGAACGACTGCAGAGAAAACAAAATTACATTTCTGCATGCAACAAAACATTTTGAGCTCCGAAAAAAAGACGTTGGGTTGAAGGTTACTTTCAAGTAAAATATTCAAACTCAAACAAAACTCGCATATGTACTTGAATTTGCAGACTTCATCCACTTGTTGAAGTGATTTTTACTCAGATCAACCTTCCGCATCAGCTCCGAAACGGCTTTTTTCCTCTCATCTCCATCCGGATATTTTTGAGCAAAGATGTCGCACATTGGCGGTTGTGACGCATAGTAACAGCAACATAACATTTTTTAACACGTTTTATTTAGATTTTAGAAGATCACCATAATCTTCAAATTTAGAATTACATTTTAAAAACGAACAAACTAAAATAAAATACATTTTAAAAAGCCACAGGGAGCCTGTCATGGATCCTCCGGAAGCAGTGCGCATGTGCCATGCATGCGCGCTGCATTTGCTCGGCTCCGAAGCGGACTTGACTGACAGTTCTAAACATGTGGACTTTTGCCTAGCCCTGTGTATGTTGTTTGCTGATCGCCTGACCCTCGCCTGTCTCTGGATTACCTCTTTTGGATTAACGTTTGGGATTACACTGTTTGACACTGTTTGTAAATAAAGCACGGTTCGCACTGCAATTGCGTCCTGCCTCATTCTCCGCCATCACGAGACGTGACAGAGCCGCATCAGGAGGATGAAAGAGCCGCATGCGGCTCCGGAGCCGCGGGTTGCCGACCCCTGACCTAGACCAACACTAAGAGGATGGATGTTCGAGACAATGCTATATGATATATGTGTCCTAAAATTGGCCTAACGTTTAACCTGTCTTTAAACCATTTGCTTCTACTAAATTCCTCAACATGCCACCACACACACACTCACTCACTGTCCACTTTAATAGGAACATCTGAACACCGGCTCATTTATGCAGTTGTCCAATCAGCCCATCATGTGACAGGAGCACAATGCATAAAAGCATGCAG
Organism: Noturus placidus; assembly: GCA_022414735.1. NCBI lineage: Eukaryota > Metazoa > Chordata > Actinopteri > Siluriformes > Ictaluridae > Noturus > Noturus placidus. The sequence continues at coordinate 176,745 of JAFFST010052338.1, forward strand.
ATACAGGTCAAAAGCGTCAATTAATGTTCACATCAAACATCCGAATGAAGAAAAAAATGTGATCTCTGTGATTTTAAGTGTGGCATGATTGTTGGTGCCAGATGGGCTGATTTGTGTATTTCAGAAACTGCTGATCATCTGGGATTTTCACATACATGTCTATTGAGTTTACACAGACTGGTGCGAAAAACAAAACATCCTGTTAGCGGAGTGTCTGCAGGCTGAAACAATGATGAGACAGATCAGAGGAGAATGACCAGACTGCTCGGAGCTGACAGGAGGTCTCTCTCAAATAATGCAAACCATCAACAGCAAAAGACCACATCAGGTTCCAGTCCTCTCAACCAAGAACCTGAGGCTATCATTGAAGACCAGGTGATTAAAAAAAAATTTATTATTTTTTTTCCCGTACAGTTTGGGTGAGCCTATGCACTAAAAAAACCTCCACTGTCATTGAGATATAAGTTAGAGATTCAGTCTGAAACTTGAAAGAAGAAACGGTTAGACATCTCTTTATGCCTGGAAATTTGACGACATTCGTTTGTCCGTAACATTCTAGCCAAATTCTTTCCTCTGATTTGGTCATATTCCTCCTACTGTTACAGCACATTACACCACAGTGCTGCTGAATTCTCAGCCCTCGTTAACATAACGTCATCATTCCTATAATAACAACTTAAACTTCGGGTCTGAAATTGTTGAAATGGTGAAGTTTTTTTTATGAGCTGATGTTTATTTAGCAGTTTTTGAAGGAGTCTCCAGTGTCAGCGCTTTGTAAGAGTCAGACTTAAAGATGTTTCACTTACTATTTTATTTCAGTGTTGTAAGACCAGTAGCTGAAGCGTAATTACCTGTAGCGTAATTTAGCCGCAAATTACTGTAATACAAGAGGAATAAAAATACTTCAGGACACGCTGTTAGTAGAAAATAATCAGCTTCAGGTTGGAAATGGATCACACCATCCTGTCACTGATTACTTTCCTATAACAGCATAGCCTAAAATGATGATTTTTTTTTTTTTTAATTAATCATCATCATTATCTTTTGACACGTCATCAGACGTAGGGCGGCTGTGGCTCAGTCGGTAGAGCGGGTTGTCCACTAATCCACTAACCGTGGGGTTGGCGGTTCGAATCCCGGCCCGGGTGATCCCATGCCGAAGTGTCCTTGGGCAAGACACTGAACCCTAAGTTGCCCCCGATGGCAAGCTCTGCTACCATTGGTGTGTGAGAGTGTTCTCATTAGTAAGTCGCTTGTAAATGTAAAATGATATTTCTGTAAAGCTGCTTTGAGACAATGTCCATTGTAAAAAGCGCTATACAAATTGATAAATTAATAAATAAATAAATTAATTAATTAGTTTACTGGACATTGTACTGCTTTTGTCAGATCTGTAATATCAGTACTCAGGCTAGGCATGTGTCGATTTGCTTAGTTTTGAATGCGTTTGGCAGGAAGATGTACCCGGGATGCGTGTGAAGACTGATTCTTCATGTGTTCAATGCGGAACACACAGCACTGGCTCACCCCACACTTTACACTGCAATATATACTGGCCACGTTTACACAACTACAAGGTGTGGATCTACTTAGTATAATGAAATAATCGAGAAAAATGCACGTCCACACCCCAAGACAAACCCAACGTCGCTCATTACACCTTGCAAACTGACTATAAGATTAAATATTGCAAACATTCTGAATTTAGTAAGAGAGCTTATCGTCCATGACATCATCCCAAATAATAATAATAATAATAATAATAATAATAAGGTGCAGAACAAATCATGAATGATATGTGATGATATCATTAACGCGTTCGTTATTATTCCCGGATATTTCGAGCTCTACTTTTGCTCTTACCTTTCCAGGCGCGACTTTGTACGCAAACTTCCGGACGCTAAAGTATTTTCAAGGCGGTGACTCGGAAAACACGTCGATCATGGATTCAGCCAATTGGTGGCCGTGATTCATGAAGACCCGCCCACCCACACGGTCTATTGTTTTTGTTAGAGCTGTTTAAGTCTGATGAAGACCATTAGAGGGCGCACAGAGACAGTAAAGTGCAGACTGACTCTAATACACTCAGCTTCATTCTAGTGAACGGAAGTTCGGAGCATTTTATTACTACATGGTACATTGTGTATGTGGAGGTCACCGGAAGAACAAACGACTCGAACCAGAAGACTGGAGAGGTGAGCTAATCATGGGGATGTCGCTGCGCATGCGCGGTCCAAAATGAACGCCTCAGTCTCTGAGACGATGCACGAATCGTTCGATGGAATCGATTCGTTCCTGAACGACACATCACTAATTTATTTACAAGAGCATTCGGCTAACAGCTTGGCTAGGGTTTTGATTTTATTACATACACGCTTCATTTCTATTTGTCAATTCCTGATTTCAAAAAGCTACAGCTGGAGAGAGCGTTGCGTGTTGCCATGCAACGCACAGACTGAATGACATCCCATAGTAAGTGTAGCAATGGAAAGAAATGAGTAAAATAAAAAATATTTTGATGTGGTCAACTTTGAGCCCCGATGTTAGGTCTATAACTGACTGCTGAAAGAATGGAACACTCTGTAGCCTCACACTAAAAAAAGTGCATCGACAAGACTGTAAACTGGTTCTATTCGGCTGATTATATAGCGGATATATACCGCTCGCGTCCCTGTACACCTCGCGGAGTATTCTAGTAGATATAGTATTCGTGTGCCTGCCCTTAAATAAATACGTCTTTACCTGCTTCCGTACTCTACTCCGTCAACATGCTCCGGAAAAGAAACAAACGCACGTGCATGCGCGCGCCCCCTCTTCGAGGTTGTGACATTCGCGTGTCTCACTCTGGTTGCTAGGCTATTTGGGCGCGTCATCAAACATGTCATTGTTCGGTCATATTTATTCGGCCTTGTCGCTTATTACGAACATTCGGTGCATTCCTAGTAGTAATGGTTTCAGTGTCACGAGCTACTACTAGTAATGGATTTTTATGTAGTTATGTGCTTGTATAAACACGGACAAGCGGAGTGATACAAACAGTGAAATGTCCCAGTGCGGTTGGACTGAACATCAGCGGTGATGGAACGCCGCTTGTCCAATCAAATTAGTGGACCGGAACTAACTGTTGTAGAAGCTGAAATAGTTTTCTGGCCCATCCACAACACACACACACACACACACACACACATCTGTTGTACTGTCCATGTGAAGATTTTCCATTTACATAATTTTTAAAGCCATTAATTAAATCTATTCTTAGACTTTAACCTAACCCTAATGTTAACCTCAGTAACCAAAACAAAAAATAAAAGCTGCAGTTTTCCTCATGGGGATCAGCCAAAAGTCTCCATAAGTTTTTCAGATAGGCTACTCCTATTTTATTGGGAACATTTGGTCTCTCTCTCTCTCTCTCTCTCTCACACACACACACACACACACACACACACACACACACACACACACCTGTGTACTTGAATATTTTAAGATTTAGTTTCTATATTAGTGTATCTACTTATTCACAGAACACGGTATGTTATTTAAAGAATTGAATTGTATTCCTTTTTGTAAATGCTACCATGTATGGGACATTTCTGTCCTAGTGTTCAGTTGTGGATTTCATTAATGTTTTATTTATTTGTCATTTTGTCCCGTTGTCATTCAGACAATAGTTTAAACACTTTGCAAGCAAAACACACCTCATTAAATTCTCACTAGAATTATCTGATTCCCCTAACGCACATCATTACTATTAAATAATGTCACTCTATTCAAACATCAAGCAACACATCTTATAATCTGTATCCCATTCTTTCTGCCCCTTTTCCTTATTTCGTTGTTTTGTTTTAGCCGTCTTTCCTCACTGTGTTAGTATTTTTTTTTTTGTGTTAACCAATTTTATTGATTCTCACACTTTTCAGAGTACAACAAGATATATCAATACAGAATCAACATAGAATCAACATTTTTTTTTACCCCGATAACAGATTACATATGATCAATTTACTTATGATTCATGTACATGTGATTTAATTACATATGATTCATTTTCATAAATACATACAGCATCTTTTAACCCCAGTAACATACCTCCCACAAGATTTTTATATATGATTCATTTATATATGATTCATTTATATATGACTCATCTATATATGATTCATCTATGTCATTTTACATGTGGTTCATTTACACTTGATTCCCCCCCCCCCCCCACTGTGTTAGTATTTGTTGGTAAGATACTAATACTGAATCTTAAGCTATTGCAAAAAAGAGAAAAAAAAGTTGATCATCTTTGAAACAAAATGAAAGCACATGAAAAGCAAAAAACACATGAAAGCATTACTGGGCTTCACCAAGGTAGAAAGATGGCAGGGGCAGGGGATGTATGGATTAATGAATTATGGTTCACCAAAAAAAAGGCATGGGATTGCTTCCATACATTAATGCTTATATGTACTGCCTCTGCCTTTTTAAGGAGTGTTTCACTGCTTATGGCATCTGTGTGGTTCTGTGGTATAAACTGTAGTATATTACTGTTAGTACCTTCTCTGTCCATCCTATGTAAACCTTTCCACACACACACTTGTAATTTTTTTTTTTCTAAATAAGGCAGCTTTCCTTATCAGTGTTTCTGTCATTTCAGCCCCATTCCTGTGAGTATCCCATTCTGCAGAGTTCAGGCCAAGGGGCAGGCTGCAGCTGCACATTCTTTTCCCTTATATGGCTAAATCCCTGCTTGGGCCATGCCCCTTGTGGGTAATCCAGGACTCCTGATTGGCTAGGAGAGAAATGGGGGGTGAATTTCTAAACTGATGCTTTAAACAAACTTTTATACAGAGTAACTTCCTCCATCCCTCTCTCCCACAGACAAAGCTTAGTCGGCTGTTCACTTCATCACCTGAAGCCAAGGTGAGCAGGGAGGGTGTTTTTTGTTGTTGTTGTTTTGTTAATACAGGAAGATAGGAAAAGCTGTGTTCAGTAGTGTTGTCTTTAGTATGCACTGCTCTGCACTATGTATCGCTGCTGTAGGCTGTAGTGCATCAGTGGAGATGTTGACGTGTGTTCTGTAATGTTCATAGAGAATGCTGGTCTGGGGACAGTTACAGCATAACAGTTCTGAGCTGAAATGTGGTGTCTTTAGAGTGAGGCAGGCTGAGTTTTTGCCTCTGTAACTAATACTCTACTTAGTGAATGTATGTCCCAGCCTACAAGAATAAGAGTGTGGGATTGTTAGTAACAGTAATATACTGGCAGTAATAACATTTAAGATGTAGTGAGACCATTAAACAGTTATCAGTAATAAAATCTGCAGTGCTTAAAGGCACAGCTGTTCCCAAAATATGCTTTTAACTAGACTGATGGATTCCTTACTGCCTGACTCCCACTGTGAAGATGTTTGTTTTTAGTGCCATTGTATGGTATTTGGTATTTGGCTGTAACCCGCAGTGTGTTCAGTGTGTAGCCTGAAGTATGTTTTTCCTAATCTTGCGCCTGTCATCTGGGGTCAGAGGTTAAGACAAAAGTAATCTTGTGTATTGTAAGACTATATAGAGAGGCCTGGGATTGAAAGAAGAGAGCAAAGGAGCAATTTCCCCCGAACAAAAACATGTAGTAACTCTAAAGAAAATGCAAGAAAAGTTTTGGAGTATCTACTGACAAAAATGAAGCATTAGCTAATTCAGTATTATAGTGGCGAAGTGGAGTCGCTTATATACACATACTGTATAATTTTAGAATTTTTGTCTAAGTTTGTAACAATAGACTAGGAGCTTTTATATGAAAGAGCTAAATACAATATTTAGCAGCTGTGGAGGTCTTCATAGGGTTAGAGTGAATGTGTAATATTAAAAAGGATACAGATATTTTATACAGAAACTTTATTTTAAGTGTGTTTATGTGCAATTTCATGTGAGATCTCTTCTCTCGACACCCCCCCCCACACACACACACACACACAAATGCACACACACACACTCGCCAACAAATTGGCATATGCATTGTACTTGGATTGTGTCATGATGATATTAAAAAAAATAGTCCACACATTTTGATAGGAAAAACAAGCGTCATAGGGGGTCTATTTTTAAGAGAACAGACACTTGGGATTTAAAAAGCAGTTGTTGCAAAGCAACAGTTTGCAGCTGCTACCACTATAATCTTTTAAACAGTCAGTTGTGAATACTTCAGGAAATTTTACACAACACATAAGGCTTCTATCCACTTGGCATTTATGTGGATTTGCTTCTTTTTTTCAGCAGCTGATAGACAGAGACGCGTTATCTAATGAAGGATGTTCGTGAATGCCTAGAAAGGAAAATGCACGCATGATTCCTAGTTTGAACCATATCGTGTTAATTTTAATTAATGCCTATGAAAATGCAAAGCATGAAAAGAAATGACAGTATCCACAGTGTACTAGTCACTGCATTGTGTTGTGTGTAGCTCACGGGCTTCTCTTTTATATTATGAGTCATTGATGGATCAGCTGGGCCTGACACTATACCCAAATTAAAACAAGGACATCACAGTGGTATTAGGACAGACACTAAGCTGGTAGAATGAAAACAACACGAACTGCACGTCATTAAAGGTTACAGCACAAAACAGCAACCCTGAAAGGCAGTGTTTCTCTGTGCATGTTGTTGCAGTATTGACCCGGCGAGAAGTTATTTTTGTCGCATGAAGCTGAAACACGATCCTTGGACTGAAATTCACACAGGAAATGAGGTCTCACTGGGGAGAGGGAAGAGAATTCAGAAGATGTATAGGAGCATTGTAGTTTTGAGTGAGGTAGAGAGTGTGATTGTGTAATACGTGATCAGAGGAATGAGTATATAATGACTAATGTAGTTAGGAAGGGGATTTTTATTTATTTATTTATTTAGTTATTTATTTATTTATTGTCTTTTGCTAGTCTCAGGCTTCCTGTAAAGGTGGATTGCTAACACTCAACCCAAATATAGTGGAACAGTCATATGTAGAGTAAGACCAGAACAAGCAGGCACACAAAACCAAACGAACCACAATTTTCTTTTTAAAAATTCTGGCTAGTTAATATACAAAGGAAAACTAAGCTTTGAACCAGGGTGTGTCTTTACTGAGGAAACGAGGGGGAAAAAACAATCTAGCTTCTCTGCTCAAGTGAATTCAAGCATATAGTTACTAGATTACCTGCATGCATACACACACAGTGACAAATAGAGCAGGCTTGGCCTGGTTACATGCTTGAAGAAATAACAGGCATCTTAACTGCCTCAAATGTGGGCAAGAACTGTGGCTGCATGACAGCTTTCCTGGCTTTTGTATTATGCTACAGCTACACGAGACTGTAATCAGAGACAACCAGAAGTCTCAGCGTGACAGGATGACACCAGCCTTATGTTTTCTCTCTCGCGATCCCATCAATCATAAACGCAATATTGAAATTTGTGACATGAAAGGAAACCACCCGTTATTTTGAAATATGTCATGTGCTAAATTATTTTGGTGATGTCTTGGTCGATGCTCTGGTTTTTGTTGTGGGATGTCGGTGGTTGTGTGCCACAGGGGGACACAGTTACGGTAGGGTTTAATAGAAGAATAATTTTAACAACCTCAAACATTATCCCTTTATATTTTCACCTCAAAAAAAAAAAAAGGACAAGAGCTTCTTTTCTCACGCACCATTTTCTGGCTCTTTAGGTAGACATGAAGTGAGGGCTAATTCTCACAGGCCCCACTATCAGCAGGCAGTCAATTGGCATTCAGGGTAATGTAGGAAATCTTTAACCAAAGTGAAAATGGACCGATATGTCAATGAAAGTATTTTCAGAGTTAAAAAAAAATTCTAAAATAAATCTTGGACAGCACTGAAGATCATTCATTATGTTAATATGCAAGTTGTTCAGGGTGGATTTTTCCCTTTAATAACTACATGCGCGTAGTAATAACTTTTAATAAAAGTACACTTCGAAACAAGTAGATGCTCCAGTGTTTGACTTTACACTGTTACAGCTTTACCTCATCCCCAGGTTTAGTCAGCCACCATCATGTCCAGCAAACGAGCCAAGGGGAAGTCCACAAAGAAGAGGCCACAGAGGGCCACATCTAACGTGTTTGCTATGTTCGACCAGTCCCAGATCCAGGAGTTCAAGGAGGCCTTCAATATGATTGACCAGAACAGGGATGGATTCATTGACAAGGAGGATCTACATGACATGTTGGCCTCCTTGGGTATGTGACAGTGAAAGAAATATATATATATATAAAATATATATTTACACACACAAAAGCAATTACTAAATTTTTTACTTGCTTGTGGGATCAAAACATTTGTCAGGATTATGCTCAATAAATTGAACATGTTGCAAGCCCTGCTTTTGTCTTGTGTGCAGGTAAGAACCCATCTGATGACTACCTGGAGGGCATGATGAGCGAAGCTCCAGGTCCCATCAACTTCACTATGTTCCTCACCATGTTCGGAGAGCGTCTGAATGGAACAGACCCTGAAGATGTGATCAGGAATGCCTTTGCCTGCTTTGACGAGGAGGGATCCGGTGAGCCAAATACTGCGTTTTATAACTTTTACAATAATCAGGAATGGTCGGAATATAATTATAGACTTCTGGGATTCAATAAATTGGCAAAAAAAAAAAGATGAAAAGGCAACAAAACCACACAGACACTCCACAGGGTTTATTTATTTATTATCTTTAAAAAATAAAATTCCACTTTATTACACACAACCTTATTTGTGGACTTTAATGTTAATACTGTAAGCAAGATGTACAGCAGGCTGATTTTGAAATTGAATCTAATTACCTGGAATGATTTGGATTTATCTTACCTTTTTATATTGCATATAATTTCTTAAAAAAACTTTGTTTATTTATTTATTTCTAAGTAACATACTTATAGTACACATTTTATGGAAGGATTATAATGTATACTTTAGAACATATTTAGAGTAACTTACCAGGCCCCTGAACATGTTTTACAATATCATTACACCTATGCTGAAGTGTTCTCCCGCTGCGAAGCTAATGCCTTCCCTTCCCCTGGGCAGGTGTGATTCATGAAGATCACCTGAGAGAGCTGTTGACGACTATGGGAGATCGCTTCACTGATGAGGAAGTGGACGAGCTATTCCGTGAGGCTCCTATTGACAAGAAGGGCAACTTCAACTATGCTGAATTCACTCGCATTCTCAAACATGGGGCTAAGGACAAGGATGACATGTAAAGCCTTAGAGAGACTTTCAACATGGCAGCAGAGTGCATTTTACTTACGAAAATAACGTGTCCATAAAGGGAGAACACGAGACAAACAAATGACGCATTATTGAAAAGTAAAAAGCACACATGATTGCGTTACAGTATAACCACACGACAGTACAAAAATGAGGCCTTTATTATAGGCTGCTTGCACTTAAGATTAAATTGTGATAATTGTATACCTCGTTTTTTTTTTCTTCTCTCCACATGCTCATGTGCGTTAAAGAATTATATAGTGCACAGAACTGTCCTTGTTTTGTTTCTGCAGACGCTCAATAGTTTCACTTGGTTACTGTGAAGAAATTCAGCTAATATGAAGGCATAACAAAAGTAAACGTGTCAGCAAAAAGACTGTTGCATGTAACATTGTTTCATAGATCAGGAGGAATCCACTGTAACATGGTCAGATTAAACTGAGAGAAACAGGGGCTTGTTTAGAAGAAATTGTGGCATTTCTTTTTTTCAGGGAATATTGTAGCTCTTTTTATGGTGACCAAAAGCTAAACATGTCTGCTCAGTTTCCACATTTTATGCACCTAACCGATTTCCAAAACACCTTTCCAGGGTTTATGCTTCACAAATGTGCATTCTTTACAGAACACCAATTTTTATTAAATGAAGTAATAGGTTGTTTAAGCATTGCCTGTAATGACATTAAGATGCACAAAAATAAGGCCGTTATGTAGCATTTTTAGAAGAAGCCTCCAGTGTCAGTTTCTATCAATCCCTCCAGGATTTCAGAAATTAACACAAAATATACATGCAAACTAATATTCAGAGGAGCTTGCAATTTTTCAAGATTTACCAAAGACTTGGGCCAAGACGAGTCATGTAACATCACAACGCTCAGTCAGTCTAAGCCCTCTTCAATTCATGTACCTCGAACGAGTACAGCTAAAAGGGTCTCCTTTACCAACAATCACTGTGCAAGACCATGTAAAACTATTTCCTGCAATTACCAATTTACTGCAATACATCACAAAAATCCATTGCAAATTTTGAAAAAAGCTGCAGCAATATTAAGCATTTTTGGCTGCAACATTCACGAAATAAACCTCTCTGAAATCCTGTACAGACTGCTTTAAGTTTTCTAACAAGGGATCTTTGGGTCAAATATGAAGAGACTTAAAAGGAGTGCTTGAACCCCTAACTATAAACATAAAAAAGGTATATGGACCTATATATATGAAATAAATTAAAGCATAATTGTTGGGAAATTGAGGAAGAAGATACTTTGAGGTTCGGTTGTAACAATCACCCAATTTGTTTCTTAATTTTTCTACAGCAGCATGTTTTTGTAACATCAGACAGTTATTTTGGGACCGAGGAGAAACCCTTGGATCACAACATTTTAAATGATCACTCTCGTTAATGAGAGACTGTTACTTTCCTTATTTTATTCAATAAAATTTGATTCCTTATAAATCATTTGGCACAATTCTTGTTTACTACAGAACCACCAGTGATATTTATACTCCCCCCACCATTAGGGCGGCTGTGGCTCAGTCGGTAGAGCGGGTTGTCCGCTAATCCACTAATCGTGGGGTTGACGGTTCGAATCCTGGCCCGGGTAATCCCATGCCGAAGTGTCCTTGGGCAAGACACTGAACCCTAAGTTGCCCCCAATGGCAAGCTAGCACCTTGCATGGCAGCTCTGCTACCATTGGTGTGTGAATGTGCTCTCATTAGTAAGTCGCATGTAAAAATGTAAAAATTATATTTCTGTAAAGCTGCTTTGAGAAAATGTACCATTGTAAAAAGCGCTATACAAATTGATAAATTATTAAATTATTATTAACTCCTCTGAAACACAGTAATAATCACACATACATTCAACGTATATGAAAATTGTACTTTATTTCTCTGAAATGTACAAAAAGAAGGAGGACACACCACAAGTTTAAGGCAGATATTGCACAGACTAGTCCAAAGATTTCTAGAAAAGCTGTGAAGATTCTCTTGTTCTCAGGTAAGGCACACATGCCAAGTTTACTGTCAAAACATTTTTTTAAAACTTGATACACTGATAGGAAATTGTAAGAAAGAAATACTATTCATATCCATCTTAAAAGTATTTGGTCATATATAGAGACAGAGAGAGCGCTACACATTTAAAATACATAAAAACCAGACCCCGATAGACATGCGCTTTATATCTACAAGACCCTTTCTCAACTAAATAGCCACGGTATCTAGAATAATCAGTCATTCTACAGAAGTGAAAAAATAGAGCATCTCTGAAAAATATACGTATACATCCAGTACCCATTGTTGTTCCAGGAACCCAGTAACTAACGGAAAGCTCACAGTGGTTTTTCCATGTAGTGGTACACCGGTTTTGAAACAGTTATCTTATGCCAATTTCTCATGTCCAGAAAGCCTAAGATGGGCTACATACAAACATGTCAAAACACTGGTCTAAAGCACATTACTGATTTCTAATACTCTCCGTTTTCGCCCCAGTGGCTAAAATCTAAGCTAAAAAGAGGAACGACTGACTTAACCTGAGAGCGAACGCAATGCGGATAAAAAATAAAATTAAATGAGAATACATAGAAACTGTTACAATACTACAGAAAATGAGGGCTGCTCTCCAAAACAGGACACAGAGCTCTGATTAGAGGCCACCTTCCTTAGACAGAACAGTCATTCTACCAGACAAAAACATGGTAGTTCATTACATTAGATGTTTGCAAAAATGTCAGCATTTTCACAAATACATAAGTTAGCGGAAATAAAACGATCGGGTGGGGCTAGAAGACAAATGGCACCACTGGAGGTAAACTAGGATGGTGTGCATTGAATACAGTGACTACAACTCATTCAGGCACAAAGCAACATTTTAAGCATTGAAAAACAAAAAGAGAAATGACCGTTTCATGGAACTTGGGCATGGAAAGAAACGTGGACCATAACATATAAATGGTGCGACAACGATTATAATAACATTAATTAAAAAAAAACCATGAAAATATTAAAAAAAAAAAAAAAAAAAAAAAGACCCCTCTTATAATGCTCCAAAGCTTAAAACTAAAAAGAATTGCCAGCACCCCTAATACAGCGATCTTTCACATTCATAGGCACACGGTCCTGCTGAAATTGAGCCCATGTCAACAAGGCTATTATACTCAACTTTACTACAGTGAACACAGCTGTGCACCCTTTTTTATACCAGCATTGTGATATATGTGAAAGGTGCTTTGTAGAATAAATGTTTTCCTCAGCTCGACATAAAATTTTCATCCAAGAACAAGCTAACAGCATGAGCTGATGAGGATATGAAAACACTACTGGTGAATCAGAAACACAAGACTGATAGTGTCTCCTCTCCACTTTCTCCACACTGAGCCATGTAACATATACAGTCATCCTGTTCGCTCGTGTTCTCTCTCTCTCACACACCATCTGCCTCGGTCTCAGACGACACGCCCATACACACAAATTCAGCTTATCGTATTTGGAAATGCTTGACCTAAAGCGCCGTAAAACGCTCCACATTTATTTCAGCAAAAGAAGTTAAAGCTAGTCCGGGATGGGAAGGAGAGTCCCTCAGGAAATCAATGGCGGCTCTGCTGCAGTCTCGCGCCATGTCACTGCAGAGGAACCATCAGCTTGAGCTATTCGCTCTGCATTGCAAATCAATTTCCCCAACCGTCTGTCTGCTCGCCCTCATCCTTAGACCTAACCACACAGAGATTGTGCTCGAGGAGGCAAAAAAAATTGAGCATTTATCAAAAAAAATAAAATTAAAAAAAAAAAAGGCTTCTATTAAGGTTTTGAAGTACTGGCAACAGAGACTTAGAAATAAAGTGCAGGAATGTATGAGTGACCACACAAACACAGAAAAGAAAGATGATATTTGGAAGTCGTGGTCCCATTTGCAGTGGTTTCAGGCCACTGGAATGAGGTATCAAACAAACAAGACTGCAGCATGCCATGGGTTTTCAAACTTGAAACTTAAAAAAAAAAAAAAAAAAAAAAGCTCCTAGACTCAGCAGGATCAGGTCCAAGCCCCTGTCTGCACACTGGCAACTATCCCACCGCCATTTTTATCCAACGTAGCATGCTGGTTCACAATGAGCATTCAAGAGTCATATACAAAAATTAGTTAGCCATGCTACATAATAGCCTACTTATCTAGCCCTAAGCCAGGAGCATGTAGGCCAAAACAAGATCAAAGTCTGGTAAATCTTATGTTGCATCATATCACAAAACACTCTTCGGAGATTAATGTAGGCGTGCTGTTTCACTAGTGTTTCAAATGGAACTTCAGCTAAACCGAATCAGGTATCATGTAAACAAGTATTGTGATATGATGTTTTGCCATATTGCCTACCCCTACTTTAACAAATATCTAAGGCAATAACTGAGCAAGGCCACTTGGGTAACGTCTAACGGCAGTCCTAAAAGCAAATAAACCGTAAATGTCTCGCCCATCAGTGAGATACGCAACACTGAGAAACATCACAACTCCGCCAGGGCTTGTGTGGAAAGTTCACGGTTTGTGACATCTGAAAACGTTCAAGATTTTAAAAATGGGAAGATTTACTTCCCTTTCAAGCAGAGCCTGATCAATGTTCTCAACTGCTGTTGCGCTGAAATGATAAAGAGGCCCCGAAATACATCTTGTGTAGTGAAAACAATTGAGGAGAAAAAAAAAGTTTTAAAAAGGCTTGCTGCTTTAAAAACACATCCTTTGTGTCAATAAAAGGTAAACTTAGTGCATGTCCTACAACCGGGCTATCCAAACCATCAGGTGAAATGTTCTGTGTCGTCCATGACAACTGGAGACTGTCAAGGCGACGATGACGTTGCTGGCCACATGACTGGTCTTGTAATCTGTCTTCTCCCATGTAAATAAGAGGCATGGACAACCTCAGCCAAAGTAAAACCCAGAACAGAGGAGTGTTGCATTCATGTCTTGGTTGTGTGGAATGTCCTGTTCTCAGTTGTTGCTTTTTTTTTGTCCTTCATAAATGCATACGTCAGTCATTTCATCTCTCAGTTGACTGCTTCTCTGACAGCGTGGAGTGTATGCTGGGAGCTCCATGTGTGTGTGACGCTGGTTGGGGGTGGGCTAGCTGGTCTGACCACACTCCACACACCATTTGGCTGAAAATTTACTGCTCCGGCAACTCTATGTGGAACCACTGGCAGGCTAATGCCTGTTTTACTGGCAGGAAGAGAAGAAGCAGAGGCATTCAACACGGGCATAGATACAGGGACGTTGGCCTTCTCCTGTAGGCTTGGAGCAGAGTCAGATTTGGCTCCGGAGCTCAGGCTTTCACGCCTCTTTTCCTGCTCCGTGGTCCGACTTAGAGCTTCTGATGCTGAAGTAGATGCAGGAACAGAACTGGGTACTCTAGCTGAAGACTGCTCCTTCTGTCTCTGGTTTTCCTGCTCTGCTGCTCTCTGTAGAGCTGCATCTACGAGCAGCTTGAGGTCACTGAAGTCATGTGGGCAGAGTTCTGGGGGTGTAGGGGGCGGCGTGTTGAATAGCACCACAGTAGGACTCATCGTTCCCAGGCTTGAGCTGCTGGAAGAAGAGCCTGGAATAGTAGTTAGATTAGAAGGTCCATTCATACTTTCTTTCTTGATCAGGCCGCGAGTGTCCACCTGCATGAGGGTCTGGACACCACCCTCTCGGCCTGTTAAACCTGATCCCACTAAGCAGCCAGCCCCGGTCAAAATGGCGGTCGCTGTATTACCCAGCATGCTCAGATCCAACGTGGGGGCAGGGCGGATGACAGAGGGACGGGATGCGGGGACCAGTGGTGGGGTGGAGTGTTCTGGGGAGGCGGAGCCCACTGACCGGCTGTCTGATTTGCTGGCGCGGCGGGAGATCGTGAACTGAGTCGGGTCCTTCCCGTCCTTCCGAAGCAGGTCCGGGAGCAGCCGTCGCCGTGCATTGATAAACCAGTTACAGATCTGAAATAAATAGCGTTATAGACGGTTAATTTTGTCTGACAATTTACATATCGATACACTATCTCCCTTCAGAATTTCCTCCAACTCTACACCCAAAGGACATGCACATGTGGACCTACATAATGATAAAACACGAATGGTTGTGTCAGAGACTGAGATTTCTGAACTGGCAGGAAAAATAATTGACAGGCAAATAGAGGCACCGCTTGTATGGATTTGTCAAATTCAGGTCCCCCGGGGCATCAGAGAAACCAGAGAATATGAGGAGAACAATTATGAACTCTATGAATACTGCAGCCAAACTGCCATGAGGGTAACATTTCAGAACAAGGAATTTTGAAGAACACTCCCACACTTACATGGACATCAAAAACATAATGGCATAAAGGTCAAAAGATAACATCACTCAAACACGAGTTACAGGGAATCACATTTACATTTAGCGTCGCACATGTACCAAGGACATAGAAATAATTAATTCATCTATAAAAAAAAAAAAAAAACACATTTCTTTATTCATA